>CATIWR010055671.1:0-38217 GCA_949677035.1 Omphalea diandra | reverse complement strand
AATTTGATTATTATTTTTATTCACTGAGTCGCGATTCATCAAATCGCAATTATTTTTCAGATACTGAAGCATAGAGTTTGGACATTTTGGTGCATAAAGTCTTATATAAAGACACATGGAACACAGGTCATCGGCTGAATCCCAACTCTCTCTCCTTGCATCATGTACATACATTTGATAGAAACTAGTTATGGTCACCAGTCCTGACATTAGTTAATACATGTGTATATTAAATACATATGGGATTATATATGTATGATGAATAAACCTTAATGTGTACGCATTTCTAAACATGAAATGTCATGATTTGCAACTGAACACAATAGTTACAGTTGGTGGTATCAGAGGGTTCAAGCACACGCAGGGCAGACGTGCAAATCCCAGTGTGTATGACATCGCGGGGCCGACGGGCAAATCCTAGATGTTGAGTGGTCTGATAGGTACCAGCTGTAGCCACGTTGTGACGTTACAATTTGTGGTATCAAAGCTGATTTACAAATGAGAACAATGGATGTCACAATTATTGGTTTGATAAATGAATTTAGATGTTACAGTTTTGGTATCATAGAGAGCTCAAGC
Organism: Omphalea diandra; assembly: GCA_949677035.1. Lineage (NCBI taxonomy): Eukaryota > Viridiplantae > Streptophyta > Magnoliopsida > Malpighiales > Euphorbiaceae > Omphalea > Omphalea diandra. Next base: position 37,638 of record CATIWR010055671.1, on the reverse strand, counting down.
ATACGTAAGGCAGACGTGCAAATTCTGGTGTGTATGACATCGCGGGACCGACGGGCAAATCCTGGATGTTGAGTGCTCTGATAGATACCGATTGTAGCATTACAAATTATGGTAGAAAAAAAAATGGTATCAGAGCAACATGATTTGTAAACACAATTGGTCATTACATTTATTGGTATCAGAGCAAATATGAATACGGTCGTTACACAACATCATTTCCATTAATCATGCATCATAATCCTTTTAAATTATATTAACCTTACACATATACAGATCACATTATTCATAACTTAGACTTTACAGAGATTATTAAGAAAATATAATATGACTTAACATTTGCTTAATGCATATTTAACTCTTTCAATATATATGTACATCATTATTATATGCAACTATGAAGAAACAATCCAATGCCTTAATAATATGTGATATATAACTTAAAACATTCATAACCTTTAACCTTTAGCCATCAATCTTGATATCAATCATATGCTTAACTTGTAAAACAATCTCTAGATGTGTGGGGGGAGGGGAGGAGGTAAGCTCCTTGTGGCAAATTTAGTGATGAATTTATATTATCCATATCCATACTCAAATGCCTTTACATGAATGCATCTCTAACTACATGGTACATTATTTACATACATCATTTGCTTGGCAAAACATTACATATATGGATAGTCAAGTCCATGGGAATCCTTACTTGGTTTACTTATCTTTCTCACACAGGAGAATTGCCTCACTAATCATGAGCTCGAGAAAGAGTTACCTCATTAGTTGTGTCTTTCTCTTACATGGGAGAGTTTCTTCACTAATTGTGTCATGCTTTCATAACATTTCATTAATATCATACAAGTCTCAATCCTTGCATAATTACAAATGACTATTTGGATTCCCACTTCTTCCCTAAACTACCCTCACATCACATGGCAATTAAACATAGCATTTCATTTCATGACATTTCATTTCATTCATATAAATGCATATTATATCAACATAATTTGGCTTACTATGGCCTATATATAAATTTATAATACATGTATGCAATGGATATTAAAAGCCATAGTAAAAATACCTCACTTATCTTTTCTAGCCATAGCTCTTCCTTGTTTTGGCTTTGGTTTTTTTTTTTTCAATCTCGTTGCCTTAGTCTTACTCACTCTTAGATTTATCCTTACTTACTTTTAATCATCTCACCCGTACATATGCTTAAGCATATAATCCATTACATTATTACTATAACATCTAAAATATGGAGAGTTACTCAAACTCATCCATATAACACATAACATAAACATAACATATAACTTAATAGGGAAAAAGCCCTTATAGGAATAATGAAGTCCTAAGCATCAATTAAGCAAGTAAACATAACTTTCATTATCTCTAACTTATAACATAACTATCATCACTATCACCATTTTCCTTTTGTCTCATTAATAGTATTGATATTAACATTGCCATTTTATCATGTATTAATCCATAATTATAATCCTTAGCTCATTTCATAGTCATCAATTTATACTCTTAAATTCATCAACATATTCATTTCTCATCATAAACCATATATATACTCAATAAGACATTCATGTGTAATCTTACCCCAACTAAATGAAGAACATCTCCTCCATTCACATATAACACTAATCATAAGGTCTAGAGTGTCAAAAATTTCAATAAACTCAATTTAAGATCCATTCTCTTCATAAACATAATTCATTTACATAAAGACTTCATAAAGACCTTTAAGACATTAACATTTCCTCCATCTCAAAGAAAGTGTAAAATAACATTCAAGCTTTAATTCTAATATTAAAAATAAAGATTAGGATTCTAATTATTTGAGAAGTCAATAATCATTAATAATTGATGTAACCAATCCATATACATCAATAACTTTCAAAGCTCTAATTATATGATACATCATACCTCAATATGGCCTTTAGTTTAGCCAAGGTGTAAAACACCAATTAAGCTCAATTTTCTTTTTAAACATGAAAACAAGAATACTAATTAACTGTTAATCATCAAAAACTAAAAGACCACCTACACAATTCAAGTAATTCTAAGACTTCTTTTGAAGACAACATCATTTTTCATGTCAAACTAGCACCAAACTTTATCTCTTCAATTACCACTAAGCTTAAAAATCCCATAAACATACTTATTCAAACATAGAACAAATATACAATAAATATATTAGATTTAAATTACTTGAAATAAAAAGAAAAATCGACCAACTTACTTAAAAATGGAAGATGGATGAGCAAACTTGATTCTCTTAACTTGATTTGGTAGCCATGGATAGAGGAGAGGTTTTAGGAGGATTTTGGTGGGTTTTGGACTGACGAAAACTGTTTAAAATGGACCTCGTGTTTCAGCAAAAGATAAAGAGAAGAGGTGTAAAAAGACTAAAATGCCCAAATAGAGTATTTCAGAAAAAGTCTACCAAAAATGCTACTTTGTAAACTTATGCTTCCACCCTTTTATCCTTTTCCTCAATATAATTTAAACACCATTTTTAGGTATGAACATTGATGGAAAATGGATTTAGAGTCATGTTTAGGTAGAAAAAAAAGATAAAAGAGTATGAAAATACCAAAATGCCCATATAGAGCATTTGATCTTTTGAGAAGCTTTACTTCCAACCTTTTGTTTCTTCCTTTAACAGACTTTAAACACCAACTATAGATATCTAAACGTCATATAAAACACATCATTATCATATCATTTACATGTACATAATCACACGTATAAGGCATATATTAAACCAACATAAGTAACGACATTAAGACCGGGTAACTGTGCAACTTCTTTCCTTCCTTTAAGACACTTCAAATAAAAAGTTTAAGCATCTAAAATGCATCTAAAACACTTCATTAAAATATGATTTAATCACAAATTAAGCAGACTTTCATACTTTAGTAGCCATCGGAGATCATGCACCTAACTTAGCTTATACCTTAGCTTTCATCATCCTCCTTCATTTCTTTTTAACATGTACTTTAACATAACTTTCTTCCACATATAATATTGACATATTCTTCATTATTAAACCTCTAATTCCATCATTCATTCATGTTCATTAATCACCATTTCTTACATATGCTTACTTACATATCTTAACTTACATTTACTTCCTTATTATGATTTGGAATCTTTCACCTTCATATCTCTTAGTCATTCTTTCTAACTTATATTAAATCTTAATTAGTCATCATTATATCATTAAAATCACCATCATTTCATCAAATTTAGTCTAGTCATGTTCATCACTTAAAGGAATGAGTTCTTATTTATGAGAGACCCCCAAGATCAAAGTTTTAGGCTTTACATATAGCCCTAAGGATGGATGTACAAATTTGGGGTTGGATGTACAATGCTCTATCGTTTGATGGTGAAATTTTTTAGAACAATCTCTTGGTTGGGGTCTAAAGGATGTCCACACAACTAAGAGGATAGTTATATAAACATTATGTTTGTTGTATAGACAACAATTTACTCCCCTAATAAGTTTTTAAGGTTTTAGTTTGATGGAAGGTGAGTTTGGTTCAAGGCTTTTTCTAAGCTTTTGCTTTTCTTTTTTTATATTGTATGCCCTATTCTTCAGGGATAATTCAAATAGTTTCTCATCATTGCACTTGCATCCTAAGCACCCAAAATCTAGTGTTCGTAACCCTATTCTTAGTGATCTCTACAAAGTCTAAGTGATGAACAAAGTGATCATGCAAATGTTTCAGATTAACACAATGTAAAAATAAATTATGATTTATGATTAATGGAAATGATGTTAAAGCATATACTGAGATTTATTGCCCATGTGAAATAAATGTTGAATGCTCATAACAAGGAAAAGAATGTTATGCTTAGAATGATTTTAAGTGAACCTCAATTATAGGATTATTTAAATAAGAGGGATTTTATATTTAACGATGAGTAAAAGATGAAAAGGAATTGACTAGTGAGTCTAGACTCTCCCGGTTACGACATAATAGGAAATAAATTAAATGGCTATAACATAATGTAAGAAAGTATTTTTATGAAATGTTTGGAATTAACCTTAGCTTAAATCCCTACCTCCTATTTGTTTTATCCCGAAAATCTAAAATGGGTCAAATGAAAGCTAAAAGTATTTATGGACTAAGAAGCATAAGTCTAATGTTCAAAGTATTAAAAAGGTATGAAATGGGCTTTAACCATGAGAAACTATACTTCTTATAGGTTCTATAGACCTTAAGCGTTTTCATCCCTTAGCGCTGGTGCAGCCTAATTCTAAGTCATGATAGATTTATTAATAATTATTAGGAACCTAAGTGCTTGGCATGTTGCTCTACCTATCTCACCCCTATAATAATTGAAATATCCCTTCTAAGATCTCTCAAAAAATTTTTACTAAAAATAATCTCTGATTTATCCAAATTTAATTTGCCTCCTAAATTTAGCTCATAGAGATTCAAAATTTCATAGACCTTTTTAGCTTCAAGTAAAGAGGCCCATTTAAAAGGAATAACATTATCTACAGAATAAAGATAAAATATGGGTTGTGCACCTCTACATATCTTAGCTCCGTGAATCTCCCTAGTAAGGTTAGTATTATGCATAATACGATAAAAATTATGTACATAATAAGAATAAATAAGGAGAGAGGGGATCTCCCTAGTTAAGACCTTAAGAGGGTTTGAAAGATTCATGAGGCAACAAAAAAAAAAGTGTAGGAAATAATAATAACACATCGCATAATAATAAAAACCCAAAAGGTGGTAAAACTAACTTGAGCATCATTTTTTAAAGGAAACATGCTATATTTTATCATAAGCCTTATTCATGTATAGTTTAAGGGCAAAAAGACCCTTTAAAACCTCCCCCTCCCCTTTTCCTCCTCTTTCATGCAAAAATTTTATATAGTGAAAGATCTCAAATGCAAGCAATGCATTATCTATGATTAGCCTACCAAAGGTGAATATAGATTAAGACTTATGAATGATATCGAGAAGTAGAACCTTTAATTTATTTACAATGGTTTTTTGTTGCAATTTTAAAATGACATTATAGAGACTAATGGGTGGATTTTTAACTTTGGGCACTAAAAAGGTGAAGTTTATAGGATTAAGGACAACACCATGATTTAAGATAGAATCACATTAAGAACATCCATTTCGAACTAATTGTTAAAAAAGAATGGAAAAAAAAGGAATAGACATACATTTAAATTAGGTGTTTTAGAAGGGTTGATTTGATTCAAAGTTGTTATAACTTCTTCCTTTATAAATGGCTCTGATAGGTAGGAGTTCATCTCAAGTATAATTTTGTTAGAATTCTCTCTAGACTCTCATCGATAATGTTTTGGTTGGATAATTTCAAGATGTCTGTAAAGTAATTATGAAACACAATGGCAATTCCAAACTACACAAACCATTTCCCATTATTATCTTGAATCCTACTAATTAGATTCTTTTATGCCTATTAATAGCTTTGCTATGGAAAAACCTAGTATTTGATCACCCTTATTGAACTAAGAAACTCTTGATCTCTGTTTCCACGTAACTTCCTCTCAATAAATCAATTCAAAGATCTATTCTATAATGACTGTTGCTTCTTAATGATATCTATAGACTGAATGAGAAGTTGCAACTAAGATAGCTTCAATTTAGCTAGCACCAAATCTCTACAAACAATCCCTAAAGTATTTTTATTCTAGTCCTTTAATGTTATCCCATAAAGTTTTAACTTCTTAATAGCACCAATCCTATCCCTATCATTCCTTAGCCATGTGTTAAAAGTTACTTAACTGACATATGGTTTACCTATGGTGGTGATTATAAAGACTAGTATTGGTGTCTAGGCATCTGGTGGTTTTAGGTTATTTATTATGCTAGATGGCACAAAGATGTAAATACATGGTCTTTAAAACTTGGTTTTTTGTTTTTTTTATGCTTAGGATAAAAAAATCTTTCCTTTAGTTTTTTTTTTTTGAGTTGACACAATCTTATAAGAAAAAAAAGACAAATTGAAAACAACTAAAATAAGGGAAAAACAAAGAAAACAAAGTGCAAAGAAAAGGAAAAAGTGATGGAAAGAGAAGAGAAGTAAAAACTCTTCAATGGTGAAGAGAATAAAATCTTGTGGGAAACCCTAGTCCACTTAGGTGAGAAACCAAAACCCTTCAAAAAAAAAAAAAACTACTTTCAAAAAAAGCCACATTCATTAAAGAGTTGTTACATCCTATCCATCATATATTCTTTTCATTATTCTTTTCTTTTGTTTTTCAAACATGATTTTTGCTTTTTTACGATTATTTTGATGAAGCACTTAATTTTAAAAAAAAAGATGACAATAAAGTTTGTTACGAGCACTAATACAAAAATCATTCTTGAATAAGTTAAATGTGATCTTATTTTCTGACATAGACTTAAATGATGCATGTAATTTATGAGATTTTTTAGAATTAAAAAAATTATCCATTTTAGTTGATTGAATTATACATAAAAAATGAGGTAAAAGGATCGCTTAACAATTTCAAATATATGTATAACAATTTCAAATTTTTTTTTTCAATAGCCACTCTCTAAATTAGTTTTGCTTTTTCTTTTTCTCTTTGTGAAGCAAAAAAGTAAGGAGCAATTGCTTCATGCCCTTACCTCCTACAACTACCATTACTTCTATTTTTCTTAAGTCGGATTTGAGTTGAATCCATGTGTTGCTTTTTTTTTAGTTGGATTTAAGTTGAAAGGAGCTTGACTCGAACTTTAAAACATAGGGAAAAATCTTCTTTACACCTTTTAAATAATATACGAGTTGTTATATTATGGACCCCCATCCATATAGCAATATGGACTAAGGGTCTATCACATGTGATATAAAAAAACATGTGCCTCTTCTTATTTGAAGGCATCTTTTCTCTTTGTCATATATATATATTTTTTCTTTTGGTGTACTTTTTTTATTTTTTTATCTTTTTTCTTTTCTAATAAATGATGTTTTTATTCTACAAAAATTAATTTAGATATATATAATTTATTTAATCTAATGAATATTTTATTTAATGTTATATATAATATCATAATACAAAATAAAAATTATAAAAAAATATAATAATAAGATAAATATAATTATATTAAAATCTTAAATTAAAAATAAAAGAAAACAATAATTTTGATTAATTATAGTATATTTTATATTTAGTGTATAAATTCTATAGTGTTTATAAATTTTAGTATTACAAAAAAAAATTGACAAAATCAAAATATTTAACTATATGTCATCAAAATGTATATTCATTGGTCAAATACTATAGGTACATTAGTATTTACCTACAAGTACATTAATATTTACCTACATGTTCATTATTATTTGCCTACAGATTTATTAGAACTTACCTACAATTAATTACAAATAAACGCTAGGTTCATTGGTATTTGTCTACATGTTCATTAACACTTACGTACAGGTTCATTATAAATGAACTCTAGGTTCATTAGGATTTGTCTACAGGTTCATTAGAACTTGCCTACTGGTTCATCACAAATGAACTCTAGGTTCATTAGTATTTGCCTACATATTCATTAGTATTTTGCCTATAGGTTCATTAACACTTATCTGTAGATTCATTACAAGCAAACTTTAGGTTCATTAGTATTTGTCTATAGATTCATTAGTATTTGTTATAGATTCATTAGGATTTACCTACAGGTTCATTACAAATGAACTTGTCTTTTATAGGTTACAAATTGGTGGCCTAATGCACCAAGAAGGGGGATTGAATTGATGAGAGATAAAAAATTAAAAAGAAGGTTAAGTTGTTATAAAGTTAAGAAGGAGAAGAGAAAAATCAACACAAGAAGTTTGTAGTAGTTCGGGTGTTAACAAACTCTACGTCCATTCCCCAATTCTTCATAATTGAGTATTTCACTCAACTAGACTGGTGTGTTCAAGCTCACAGCTAACTTATACAACTTGTGTTTTATGAGTCACACAAAAATGCTTACAACTTGTGTTTTTAGGCTCACACAAAAACCTCTTATAAGTGTTTTGGATAGGCTCACACTTCAACATCTTACAAGAGTTTTAGAATCAAGGCTAACTCTCAATCTACTTACAAAAGTATTTATTGCTCACACCAAATAATCAATAATACATAAAGAAGAGTAATAAGAATGAGCAACACATTTGCAAGAGTTTGTTACAATTAATGAAATTCTCTTGCACTTACATCAGTTTAGTGGAGTATTCATAGCCCACATCCACCAAAGAGACGTTACTTAAAAACTATCCCAAAATCTCCAAGTTGTGCTAAGCAGATTTTGCATTAAATGCTTGTCAGACAGAAGTTGCAGTCATGATTTTTCAATTTGCATTGAGGAGTAAAAAATCACGGCAGAGAACCCCATTTTGTGTCTAATGGCTAGTCCGCGTGTCCTTCACCCATTGGTTGTCTAAGAAGTATAGTTGCTGTGTTCAATCAACTACTTAAAAGTCGCAGTTGCGATTAACTTCCTCTTGAGTGCGACTGGGATCGTGAAATTTTCTGTTTGATGAGGAGACAACACCTTATTGAGTCGTGGTTGCGACCAATTCTTCACCCTCGTGATTTTTTTATTTCCAACAGTTGCCTTGGACACTTAGCATGTTGTGGCTATGGCTTTGGTTCCCTCCTTTGTTATTATGAAATTCGCGGTTATGACCTTAGACATGAATGCCATAGCGAATTCCTCTATGAATAATCCAAGCTCCCTTTGGCTGAGTTGCAACTGCGAATTCACCTACAAATTCCTTTGGCCTAACTTCATCCATTCTTGAACCTAAGTTGTGGTCGCGATTTTGAGGATACTAACAATGAATTTGGATGTTCATCTTAAAGATGAAAATTTTGATTTCCATCCAACTTCCAATGAAAATATATTTTATAAACTGCAAAACAACACTTGAACAAAGCATTAGAACTTATCAATCTCCATTGTCAAGATAAAAAAGGCTTATAACTTAGTTTTGACCAATCTAGTCCAACACAAATAAACTTCAGGTTTATTACTAATGAAATTCATTATTATTTGTCTATAGGTTCATTAATGTTTGCCTACAAGATCATTAAAATTTACCTACATGTTCATTATAAATAAACCTGTCTTCTATAGTTTATTAAATATTAGTTACAAGTTCATTAATAGAAATTAATATATAATATAATTAATTAATATAATAATATAAAGGGAAAAGTATAAAATTCTACATTGTAGTTTCCTTATTTGGCAAATATCGTCATGTGATTTGTTTATTAGCAAAACTCTACCCTATGGTATAATTTTGTTTACAAAGTGATATCAGATCCGTAACTCTGTTACATCCATCTAACCCGATATTAGATTATATATATTATTTTAACTAATTATGTGTCTAAATTTTGGATATAAAGTTTTTTCACTCTAACTACATAATTTGTTTAATTTTTTTGTTTACTTTATGTATATATTTGAACAAATTCTATAATGAAAGAAACATAATTTGTTCAAATATTTATAAAAAGTAAAACAATGAATAAATTCTGTATTTAGAGTGAAAAAATTATGTACCCATACATAATTGGTTGGAATAATATACAAAATCTGGTAACAGGTCAGATAAATATAACAGAGTTATGAATTTACTACCACTTTGCAAACAATATTATACCATGAAATAAAATTTTGCTAATAAATAAATCATATTATCATATTTGTCAAAGAGAAAAATCACATTGTATAATTTTATACTTTATTCTAATATAAATTATAATATATATATATATATATATAATTATATATAATAATGTAAAATCTATAATTATAATAATATAATATAATTAATATGGTTATATATAATTACATATTAATATAATTATATATAATATATAAAAACATACAAAAATCTCATTTATGGGAAAAAAATGAAAAAAGAAAAAAAAGAAAGAAAGTTATGGGTGAATTTGTATGGTTCGCAAAATTTTATCTAGTGCCTTTTTTTAATTATTTTTTGCGCCTATCATGGCCCAATTCATATTGCTACATGGACAATTTTCTATGAAATAATTTACCATAATATAGTTGTGAGCTGAGTTGGACATCATACCTAATGAATATGAACACCGCATCTTAACTTAAAACTCTAAGGTCTCCGCTTTATTATACTCATGTTGCTCACCTTGCATTGGTCCATTGGGTAGTCAATCATCTCCATACTCGTCCTTGCACTAGTCGGCATGGCAGTCACCACATCATGTTAGTCATTTTACCGTCTCCGCACGTGTTCATATAGGAGTCGCTAAACACTTTATTGCACTATTGGAGTTGCTAAATCTTACTCATTCCTGCCAACAGAGGCATCTTGCACTAGTCCACTTGGGAGTCACTTTATTGCCTCTATCCCTGTCAAACAGTCAAAGTACCTTGCACTGATCCACTTGGGAGTCATTTTACCATCTCCAACACCGATTTTTAGAACTAGAGAAGCTGCCAAATTTAATATCAATCTTATCAAACTTTTAACACCAATTGTTAGAATTAAGGTGCCTAACTCACCTATAGAATCTTGTGAGGAACAGAGTCATGCACTAGCCGCCATATTTTAACTGAAGAACCTTAAAAGGAATAGATTTTATGGCCCTTCTCATTTATATTCTCATCAAGTTTCTTTCTTCCAATGTGGAATAGCAAATACTAGATCTATCCCAACACCAACAACTTTGATTTTTTTAATGCTTCGAAAGAATTAATGACAATTATACATCTCAAATTATGTTGTCAATGTTCCACAAATTCAAAAACTCTAATATTATATTAGATTCAATTTTAACTTAAAATTCATTTCATTTGCAAATAATTTTCGTATAGAATTCAATTGCAAATGAATTTTCATTTATATTAGACAAAAAATGTGAATTCGCACATGAATTCCATAAAAATTTATACAACTCATTTATACCAAACACAATGTAATACTTTCTTCAAATGCCAAATTCCAAATTTAGTGCCTATATCACTATCCACTCTTGATTCATACACGCTATGCCCAGATCTTGTTTACGGTGTAAGTAGTGGCATTTGAATGCAAACTTTCAAATTTATTAACATTCACCTTCTGATCTATTAAACTTTCAAATATATTAACATTCACCTTTTCATCAATTTCTTACAACGTAAACATGAGTTTACCTTTTATTCCCCTCCTCACAAGGTAAACTGAGAGATTTTATTTCTGTTAGTTCTTTTTGCTGCCACTCAAGCGGGTAACATAAATTATGCACCTATATAAGGCTCCCACGAACCTACATTAAACATATTCCAAGAGTCATTTTCCTTCCATCAACTGCTTTACTGAGTCCAGGCAGAAGCAATCATCAACTCTATAAAGAGAAAAGGAGAGGAAACACATACATAAATACAATTTATTCCTGAAAGACATTGGAATGGGCTTTTTTCTTTCACTCGTTTAAATCACAAAGCTTTCCATGGCCTTAATATTTCTAACAAACTTGTAATGTTACATGACATTATGTACAAATGCCATTTTCCATGAGATCACTTCTCTTTATCTTTCACAATCAACATCTTGGAAGCATCCTTTGACTCAAGTAAATAGTCTTAGGCGTGTTGTTATAGGCTCCCGACACAAGGGACAAGTTGAAATAGTCGCACCACAATCTTTGCAAGTCTTCAGCATGACAATTGAATACACACACACACACACACAATAAAAATAGTTAGAAAAGAAGTAAACACAGAATCTACCATAAAAATAGTCTAAAGTCATGTATTTTTTCCTCATGATTATCATCTTCAAGGCATATAAAGCAACTAAGGACACCTTTTTTTTTTTATTTATGTTATTTATTTGATGATATGCATGCAAACTAATTTCTGAAACTTTGATTAACTTTTCACAGTCAAGGAAGGAAAGAAAGACAAATTCTCAATACAAAATGCTGATTCCTATTTCATTGATATAGTATAACTTAATATTTCCACTTTCTAAATTTCAGCAAAACTATGAAAATGAGTCTTAACATGAAATAGTACCATCCACTGCTGCTGCAGTAGTATGAAATTCCTCTTAAATTGATTCCAAACACCAATTTTTTCAGAATAACATTTGAATGAATTATATGATTGAAGAGCACATACCATATGACCACATCCAAAGGCCATGTCTTTTGAATTTGTCAAGCAAATAGGGCATACCTTGAACAATAGAAATAGTTATTTGCACATTGCTGCTAATTTGAATATGATACTGAAGTAGGAAAATAAGTCAAGGAAGAAAGAGTAATACTGGTTCTACTGAAGCTGTTGGTTCAACTGCTTCAAAATTTTTCATGACTGGGACTGATTTAGCTACATTATCATGATCAATCACTGCACTTGGTGGTGGTAGTGGCCTTGTACGAGAAAGAACCCTTGTCTGTGGGCCACCTCCTGATTCTCTACTGCATAAGCAAAATGGTTCAACATTCAAACTTAACTAATCAATAGTATATCAGATATTATCAAGAACATGTAACTCCTGCCTTACGTTACATAATGAAGCTTTTGAGTGGCTCTATACTGGAATGGTATTTCCATAAGGGCAGCAAGTGCAAAGGCAGTCTCTTTTTTGGATGTTTCTGTATTCTCTGACATGATTTTTGTGAAGTTCACAAACTGCAAAAGGGAAAAAAGAAATCAGTTTTTATGTTAGTAATTTTAGTGAATAATGCAAAGTTAGAAAATTGTGGAACGCTTTAATAAGAAAGCATTATTAGTATGTTTTGTACAAGAAATAAAATGAGAATAGGATTTTCGCTCTATTTCATATTTGGTAACTTAATTTAACAACATAAGAATGGGATTTCAAAAGGATTACGGGCACATGGAATTTCAAAAGGATTATGAGGACATTTTGTACACCAAGAAATTGAATGGAATATGATTTCCACCCCAATATATTTGGTGCATTAATTTACTTTAAAAAAATAAAAGAATAAAATTCCAAAATGATTAAGATATATCACTATTCTTAAAATCCCATTTCCTAAATTGATATTTTTGCTTATAAAACATAAGGTTATTTTATATACGGTTAATTACGAAAATTCTATTAATATTTGAATTCTTATTATCCTATGTATTGAAATATACCAAATAAAAATATTGAAATCCTAAAACACAGATTTTCTAAATGAGATTCTATTCTCCATTTCTTGATGTAACCAAACATGTCATAAGATGTCTTACTATTATTGAAATCATATTGCCTAAATTGATTTATTCACTTGTAAGACATAGGGTTATTATAAATAAGACAAATTATGAAATTTTATTAACATTTGAATTTTTTTTCCATGTGTGTTCAAATATACCAAACGAAAACGTTAGAATCCTAAAACACTCATCTAAAGAATGGGATTTCATTTCTCATTTTTTGACATGACCAAATATGCTATATGCGAAATAGAATTATTTGAATCCTAAAAGAAAATTCATATAACCCATACAAAAATATTCATTGCTGGAGACGCTTCTATTTCTATTATAATCATTATTGTTTACAGGCTTTTTCAACCGTCACATTTCCCTGGTCAATACAGATGCCATTGCTTATACATGATGTACAACAAATCACAAAACAAAACTATAATGAAAAATAGACTAGCATAGCCTACATGTACCAGCACAAAATGCCCTTTTTTAATTCAAACTCATAAGAATAAAACTAGTTTACGACTGAGTTCAAGAATAAATTTACAACTTCAAATTTGGGGAAGAATGGATCTTAAATTTTAGGAACGTTTATATCTTTACATTTTTTGAAATATTCCTCATTACAATGTAAGTTATCAAGACTTGTCTAATATACCTGGAAGTTATCAAATGTACGTTGAGGAATGTTGTCATCAAATTGTTTCATTGCATCCCATGGTCCATCCCCAACTCCAATCAAAATTATTGAGAGAGGATATTGGCTGTTAATTAAAATGCCAAGATCACGACAGAGACAAAATAAGAAGAGCACAATTTTAACTTGATATTACAGATTGGAATACTTTACCTGGCAGCAACAATGGAGCTCACAGTAGCTTGCTCTTGTGGACTGTAACTCCCAGGTGGAATATCAGGACTTCGAGTAACCTATATAAATGTTGAAAAATTCCGAAGCCATCAAGAATGGAGGAAACTAACATGTGTCCAATAGATAATACAAAGAAGCCATAACATTTAAGAACCTGCCCATCAGCTATAATAACAAGGACATGATATTGACCATTGCTGTTTTCCACAATGTCAATTGCTGCATCAATAATGGGAGCAAATGAAGTCGGTCCTACAGAATAGGTTTGAGAATTATATTATATTATGTATATATAAAGAAATAGGTGTGAAAAGAATCATAATTAGTTGTCTCCACAAATTGATACTCTTCATAAAACTAAAGTTGCAGAAAAGTATGAGTAACAGACACTTGTCCCGACGATAAAAGAATTATTTGAAACATTTATCATCTCAGTTGCAAAGTTCCCATAAGATAGTACTGTGATGTGAAGGATCAGAACTAACAATCATTTAATTTTACTGGATTAAGAAAATATGTGGAAAAAAATTTATGTTGCAATGCACTGGACCAAATATTCAAAAGATAACAAACACCAGTCTCAAATTTATTCTGAATACAAAAAAGGTGTTCGAAAATATGACTGGCAATCTCCAAATTCTTGAATTTAAGGATTCTTGTTTCCCTATTCCAATCTCAAAGTCCAGATTACACATTTTCTGTAAAGAACATATGAATAGTAATATAGCCAGCTTCACATAAATCCTGAGAATAATGTATGAGTTTTTTTAATTCATTAACAAGTGCAAATACCTTGATAATCTCATAAGGCATCTCAACTCACTTTTAAGTGGAATTCTCATACCCAAGAAATTTGTACCCGTCTCATAAAATTATTCTTAATACAGAAAAAGTTTTAAAAAATTACAACGGCAATTTCCCAAAATTGAATTTTAAGAATTATGTTCCCCTGCACTAATCTCCAGAGCTAGATCAAACATTTTTCATACAGAACATACAGATAGCTATAGAGTGTGCAAATGTCTATCGTTGATTTTTCAACCACAAATTCAAACAAGATGTGAAGGATCCCCAAAATTGAATTTTTCAACGACAATTTACAAGCTTTTTTAATTCATTGACATGTGCAAATGTCTTCCAGAGTCTCATTCAAACAAGATGTCCCAACTCACTTTTGTGTGGATTTCTCATGCCTAAGAAATTATCTTCACTTATTGAAGAGCAAAAAGTCGCATACAAACAGAAAGGAGAATTGTCAGCTCCAAGAAAAGGTATAAACTCTTTATCCTAGGAAGTTCTAGAAAAAAAGTATGTAAATCAAACAAAGGAGAAGATTGTAAAAAACCTGACAACTGTAGGTAAGGAACAATCTCTCTATACCGGATAAGAGCTTCCTCAAAACCATGGCATGGTCGATGATCAGGATAAAAGCTGAATACATATTTGTCATGCGTTGATGCTACCACAAATATGAGAAAGAAAGTCAGAAAGATAATCAATCAAGGAAAATTCAATATGTGTTCTAACAAAAACCAAAGCTATAAAGCATCACTAACCATCTCCAAATCCAAAACAAGGTATCAAATTATCTTCATCAAAGGGTGACAAAGTACGGCCAATGATAGATATTGCTTGTTCATAAGGGTTTGACGTGTTGCCGATGGCATGGAGGCTTTTCCGGTGAAATGAATGCCTGCCTAAAGTTGATAGAGCGAAAAATTTTTCCTCCACTCTACTTTATAAAAATAGAAGACCAACATATACTAGTTCTTAATTGAAAGAAGAATCACCTGTCCACTCATTGCTCTTTGTGAAGTCGATACCCAGTATTAAATTTGATGATTCAAGACCAGCTTCTCTTAGCGCGGATATAACCTGGGCATACATAAATAATTTCTTGTTGAGTTCAAATCATTAGGGGTAGATAGCAAACAAGTAATGCACTAGTTGCAGACATGACTTTAAACTTGTATAGTAGGTTGAGCATGACAGAAAATTAGTTCCAACTCGAGGAAAGTCATGAGAAATGAAATTACAGAAATTATAAGGTCATCATGTAAACATAAAAAAATATATTAGAAGTTAAGGGAAACAGCTGCAGTTTATAAAAGCCCATCCACAAACCTTCCCCGGGGGATCTACTTGTGTGAACAATTGCCTGCATTTTCAAAATCCAGCAGGCAATAGAATACTGCACTCATTAGCTTTAGCATATTCATAGTAAAAAAAAAAAAAAAAAATGCATATAGGCCCCATTTAGAACAAATGAAACAAGAAAAAAGGGGAAAAAAAAAAAGAAAATTCATTCTATTAATACAATTCATTTACTTTAATAATAAAATTTTTTATTTAAAATAAAAAATCAGTGTCTTCTATATCTCACCTTTTAATTAAACATAGGACTTACGTTTTTAAGATCTTGTCATATGATGATAGACCAACTGCTCATAAACTATCACCATCCACTATAAATACCCTCAATCATTTCAACAAGACCTTTTCAGCTCACATCCCAATGACTTCTCTCTTTATATTTTCTCAGTCCTCTTATCAAGGACTCTTAGTCATTAGTAGGCCCTCCACTCCTTTTTGATAGTCCACATCAACCCCATCGTACCTTCAATTCTACATGCTCCCTTCTAACTACCACATGGTGTAGAAGGAGACTCATCCCTTTCAAGAACACATGTTATGTTCTCATCTGTCGCCGTCAACTCTTTTTCTCACACCTCTCTTATAAATCCCCTAATAATTGTTTATACACAATATTCATTCTTCCCTTCCCACTAATACTTGTTGTTACAGAATATACAGCCCAATATACAGTTTAATTATAGGAGTACTTATAGGTATTCTCAATTATGGGAGTAATTATAGGGATCTTCATTATCCTTGATTTGTGTACCTTCCTAATATGAACTATTCAACCCGTATATATATGGGTCTACAGGTATGGATAAAATCATCAGGAAATTACTTTTATCTCTTTATTTTTCATGGCATTAGAGCTATGAATATTTTGATAAGAATTCTGAATTTTTTTTAGCCCTAGTGTTTGGATATACCTTTGGGTCACCCTTTTCGAGTAATCACTGGTTCTCACGTTCATCAATGGCTGAAGCGCTGTCTGCTGATCGATTCTTCCCTAAATTCTGGTCACCAAGTCCAGCACATGAGCTTCACACGCCACTTGCTTCACATGCCAATGCGTGCAGGTGAGAGAAACGGTCCCTTCCCCTCCAATCAGACTTTCTGGTGTCGGCCCACTATCTCCAGTACTCCTGTGTGTCTGATTACTTTAGAACTTACCATCAACAGAAAAGATTCTTTTGCCTTAATTTTTCGGTTCTGTTTTATTTTATTTTGGCTACTGTTGAGTTTGGGCCTCTCTTATTTCTGCCTTGGTCTTGTTATTTTGATCTTGTGTTGTGTTTCTATGGCTGAATATCAAAAGAACTTGGTGGGACGGATGCAATTCATATGATGTCCAAAATCACAGATTATAAGCTACCTGGTTCAAACTATCTAAATTGTCATAAGACAATTAGGACTTATCTATGAAGTATCTATAAGGATAATCATCTCATTGAGGATACACCAACAGATAATACTCGCCAAAAGTGGCTGAGAACTGATACTAAGGCAGTCAGTTTAATTAATCACTGAGTATGCCAAAGACTTGATGGAATATTTAGAATTTATATATTCTGAAAAACAGAATATTTTACGTGTTTATTTAGTTTGTAAAGGTTTTTATCATGCTGAACAACAAAATCAGTTTCTTCTGACCTAATTTATGAATTTTTTAGTTTTGATGTCAAAGTCCAGCAAACTCAATGAAAGCAGCTGATGGTAATGTGTTTTTTTGTTGGTCTTAATTCTCAGTTTGAGATTGCCTAATCCCATATTCTCTTCAGTGCCAAAATTTCCTCTCGGCACGAGGTATTTACTAGAGTACTTTGCATTGACACTAGTGTTTTGTTCCTTCATCTATTCAGGGTTATAGTGCTCTACTCAATCATAATAATGGATCTAGAACTGGGCAACCATACAATAGGAGTAATAATAGAAGTGGAGGAACAGGTCGTCGGGACAATCAGAATCAGGATGCAGGGAAAGTTGTTGTTACTGTTATAAACCCAGTGATACTAAATGCACGTGCTAAAAATTGCAGAATAATTCGCAGAATTCTCACTTAGCTTATGTTTACTGACACATCTAACTCATCCTCTGAGCAGATTATTACAGTTTTTGTAGATGAATTTGCTAAATTCACTCAGTACCAAGAAATATTGAACAATTTATCTCATCCTATCATTATCATCACTGAGTCAAGTAAATCAAATACGTGTCTTTTTTCCTCTTCCTCACAGTGGTTCATTGACTCTCGTGCCACAGATCATATAATAAGTAATCCTAGTCTCTTCACTTTCCAGCCACACTTATCGCCTTTTAATGTTACTTTAAACGATGGTTCTACTTCTTCTGTTCTTGGCTCTGGCACTATTTATCCAACTAAGTTAATTTCCTTGTCGTCTGTATTAAGTTTGCCAAGATTTTCTTTCAATTTAATGTATGTGAACAAACTTATTCACACCTTCAATTGTTGCATCACATTTTTACCTGACTATTGTCTTTTTAAGGATGTTAAGTCAAGGAAGATTATTAGTGAAGGACATGAATCAGGAGGTCTCCACATTCTGGATACCCATATACCCAACTCCACTGCATATTCTAGTGTCTAAACTCCTTTTGCAATACATTGTCAGTTGGGACATCCTTCTTACCTATATTGAAGAAATTATGCCCTCATTTTAATAATGTATCTCTTTTAGATTATGAGTCGTGTCAATTTGCAAAACATCATCATTTGTCTCCAGTTCTCAAGTCAATAAGAGAGTTAGTTTTCATTTTGAATTAGTTCATTATAATGTTTGGAGTCCATGTCCTACTATGTTCAAAATTGGATTCAGGTATGTTGTTACTTTTATTGATGATTTTTCTCATATAACTTGGTTTTACTTAATAACAAATCATTATGAATTATTTTCAGACTTTAGTATCTTTTATGATGAAATTAAAACACAGTTTAATGTTCTTGTGCTTACATTGAGCAATGATAATGCAAAAGAATATTTTTCTAATTCTGTCCCCACCTACATGATTTATAACGGTATTCTTCATCAATTTCTTGTGTTGACACACCAACTAAGAATAGTGTGGTTAAAAGAAAAGATTGATATTTTCTTGAGACAACTAGGGCACCTCTATTCCCAATGCACATTTGTAAACAATTTGGGCTGATGACTTTTCGACAACTTATTTTCTGGTTAATCGCTTGCCTTCATCTATTCTTCATCTAAATCATTGTTTCTCATTGAACCTCCAATCTTTAGAAGTACTTATTATGTTCATCATGTTAATCCTCTAGTAATTAAATTGGATCCTGAATCTTTAAAATATGTTTTTTATGGGTTACTATCGTCTGCAAAAGGGATATTGATACTACTGTCCTACGCTTAACAAGTATCTTGAATAAGCTAATGTTACCTTTGTAGAACATCTTTCTTTTTTCCTTCTCCTACTTCTATTAGCCAAGGGGAGGATGATGATCTATTGATTTATAATGTTACATATCAGTCGACTAATGTTGCTTCACCAACACTACCACCACACCACCTAATCCTCCAATATGCCTGTCTATTCCAAACAACAATAGCCATTTAATACATGTTTGGCATCGATCACTTCTTCAACATTAGATCCAATGACCAATGATCTTGATCTGTCAATTGCTCTTCGCAAAGGTAAATGCCAATGCACTTATTCGATTTCCTTTTTTGTTTTCTACGTTCACTTGTCTTCTTCTTCTTATTATTTTGTAGCCTCCCATGATTCTGTGCATCTTCCCAAAATTGTTAACAAAGCCTTGTCTTATCTTGGTTGTTGTGATGCTATGATAGAGGAGTAATTGCTTTAGATGCTAATGGTACTTAGGATTTAGTGAACTTACCAATGGGAAAAAAAGTTGTCAATTGTAAATGGGTGTTGCAGTTGAATTCAATTCTGATGGAACAGTGGCTCGCCTTAAAGCTCGTCTTGTGGCTAAAGGTTATGCTCAAACCTGTGATGTAGGACTATTCTGACACTTTCTCTCTTGAAGGTCATTTCTATAACCGCTACTCATGATTGGTCATTACATCAATTAGACATCCAAAATGCTTTCTTACATAGTGCCCTTCAAGAAGTTTATATAGAGCAACCACATGAGTTTACTGCTCAAGATGAGTATGGGAAAGTTTTTCATCTTCGTAAGTTCCTATATGGGTTAAGCAAAGTCCTCCTGCTTACTTTGGAAAACTTACTTAGGCAATAGAAAAGTTTGCAATAAATAAAAGCAAATCCGACAACTTATTTTTCTGTAAACAATCTGCATCTTGCATCATTCTCCTTGTTGTGTATGTGGATGATATTGTCATTATTGGAAGTTATTATAAGATTTTCATCACTAAAATCATTTCTTCATAGCTAGTTTTACACGAAAGATTTAGAGGTGTTGAAGTATTTCTTAAGAATTGAGGTAACAAGAAGCAAGAAAGGCTTCTTCTTATCTTAGAGGAAATATGTGCTTGACTTATTAACTAAGACCGAAAATTTGGGGACTAAGCCATGCAGCGCTTCATTACTTCTTAATCAGCAATTCACAAAAGATACAGATTTATTTGAAGATCTTGAGAAATATTGGAGACCAGTTGAAAAATTGAACTATCTTATAATTACTTATGCTAATATTGCATATTTTGTCAATGTTGTAAGTCAACTCATGTCTTCCCAACAACTCACTATTGGACAACTTTAAAACAGATTTTGTATCACTTAAGTGAGATCTTGGGTGAGGAATATTGTATAAAAATCATGGACATACTCATATTGAGTGTTTCTCACATGCATATTAAGCAGATTTTAGGATTGACCGAAGATCCACTACTAGCTACTATGTTTTTGTTGGGAAAAATTTGATCTAATGAAAAGTAAAAAGCAAAATGTTGTCCCACTTTAGTGAAAAATAAGAATACAAAGCTAGAGCATAGTCTATGTGTGAGATAATGTGGATATATCAACTCTGAACTGAAGTTGGTCTTAAAAGCTTAATACCAGTAAAGTTAAGGCATGATAACCAAGTTGCTCTTCATATTACTTATAATCCATATGTCTTATAAATGAACTAAGCATATTAAGATTGACTGTCATTTTGTTTGTAAAAAAGTGCAGCAAAATTTAATATCTACGGGACGTGAAAACTGGATAATAATTAGGAGATATTTTTACAAAAGCTCTTAATAAGGCTCAAGATAATTATATTTGTAACAAGCTGTGTATGATTGATATCTATGCTTCAACTTGAGGGGGAGTGTTATAGAATATACAACCTAATATATAGCTTAATTATAGGGACAGGAGTAATTACAGCGATTCTTAGTTATTCTTGTTTCGTATACCTTTTTAATATGAACTAATCAACCTCTATAATGGGTTTTTTTTTTTGTAACTATGAATAAAATCATCAAGCAATTACTTTTCTTTTTGTTTTTCAATATCCACCGATGCTCTTCATCAATTCGATTAGGTTGTAGCAAATCACAACCAGCTACAAACTCTTTACGCATGACCTTTAACAATATCCACATGAACATAGAAGAGAGAATCTCAAACACCATTAAAGCAAATTAGGTCTATAGGAGAGGATAACTAGTACCTTTTAAGGTTCCATTAACTTTAGGTCAATCACTATGTATTCTGTATATAAGGGATTCCGAAAACCCTAATCCTTGTCTCGGGAATTTGGCCCATATGGCCAAATTATAGTTAGACCAGGTACTTATTAAGCACTTATAATTAAGTCCTTAACACTAAAGTGCACCATTATGTCCATATTCAATCCATTTTAATCTTTTTTATTATTCTTGTGTGTGATTCTTTAGACTTTCTAAATTTTCAACATTAAATATGAGTCATAGTTCTAAATTATTTATTTGGAACTAGATAAATTAAACACTGTAACTTATCATTAATTCTTTAATTGATAATTTAATATTTAAAGATTATGATTGATGTTGAGCTTACACATCATGACCACTCAATATTTTAGCAAGATTATTAACAATATAATTAGGTCTCTTTATTAAATAATGTCCTAATCAAACAAAGAATATAGATATGTATTTACTTTATATGAGTTTGATCATATTTAGCTCTTTCATTAGCTATTAGCTTTACTAATCAACTTAGAACATAATTTTCTAGAATTCATTATGTTACTAGAAAGAACAACTATAACATTCAAACGCTCAAGTGAATGAATTCTCTCTTGATTACTCAGTACGTCCCTCTAGTTTATGGAACTATAAAGCAACTTTAGGCTGGTAATGGAAGCTAAAAATCAAAGTACAACAATTTCTTAATAAGATGCAAGGTGATCTCAAGTCAAAGAATTATTTACACACCACTTATAAGAATGAATCCTAGACTCTCAGAAATTGTTCTAATGGCCATATCTTTCAAGCATGGATTTAAATCGTGGTCTTGATCATGTCACGATAACAAGGTTACTGCGACCATAATATAACAATAATGACAAATCACTATAAAATTTTTATGCGAAAAATTGCAAAATATTGTAAATTAAGAATATTTTCATAAGTCACTAAAAACTATGACTTGCAACTAACTAATTAGCATAAATTTAGCTCTTTATTTATTTTTTTAGTTTTTGAGTTAATTTATGAAGAATTTTGAAAGGTAAGCTGGTTGAATTTTTATTTGGCATAAATGAAATGAGAGAAGAAAAATAAAAGAGGAAAAAATGAAAAATAAAAAAAGAATTTGCTCCATTATGTAATAACCGTTATGACCGTTATAGGTTACAAAAATATTTCAACCGTTAAATAACAGTCATAACGCTAATGAAGGCAAAAATACAGTTACATAATGGTCGTTACGTTGTATAACGACCATTATTTAATTTCATGTTTTCAGATCATTCAGTAAAACGGTTTCCTAATAAGGACCTACATACTAATTTTAGGTATTTTGTATACTTCTACCTATGAGATCAGTAGTTTTCTTAACTTTGTGGGAAGAAACATGACATTTATCAATCTCAACAGCTATAATATCCAATTTTGATAGAACATCGATTAGGAATAATTTAAAGTAATGCTTTGTTGTAATAAGTATCTCATAGTTATAATTCTATTGTAAAGTACATTATTCTATGGGCTTCTTTTTCAGCTTTAAATAAATAACTTTATTACATAAACAACAATATAGAAAAGAAGCAACCTTTTATCTATGATAATGTATATTATATAAAAATTGTCTGGTACATAAGCTGTTGACATATTGGCTCAAGGACATATGTCCCTTTGAGGGAGCACATATGTCTCTTTAGGGGAGGGCCTCTATGATGGAGGTCTTAAAGGTGCATCAAATGGAGGGTTTAACATGTTTGCTTGAGGAAGTGCTTCATTAACGGAGGACTTAGTATGGCCTCTTGGTGAGGGCCTAGCGTGCCTTCAAGGGGGAGGGCATCAATGTAATTAAAAGGCAACATTGTTTCATATATGGAAGAGAGTTCTTCTTTCCTTTTATGATGATGTGTGTTTTTTGCATGGAGAAATTTACGTTCAAGTAACTCGTATTGAAAAGAGAGGTGTTCTTAGCATTCAAGCAAGGAGCGATTGCTCTTCTTTCATAGTGTTAAACATAGGGTTTGCCTCAAAAGGAAAGTCTTTAACTAACTCATATGGATAATACACTATTTGTGGAGAAAAGTTTAATTAGTCACTGTCTCAAAGAAGAATAATAATCTTGTGCAACTTCAACTACACGTTATTGAATTATGAGAATGGAGAAGGAAGATTGACAAAAATTGAATACTATTGATCAATGGCTTGAGAGTCTTAAAAAACATTTTAACTCCAAAATTTTGTAGTGTGAGAGACTCTTTAAGTTTGATTGTACCTTATCTCAGCTTGGATAACAAACAAGAGGGTGTTGCTAATGATGGTGCTTCTAGCTCTTTAACCATCCCACTACTAATGTTATGCTTCCAACTACACTAGTACTCTTTACTATCAATATCCAACCACCTTTAAACCCACATACTACATATTATCCTGCAAGACTTGATCATGGGATTAAGATCAGTTTATGTATATTTGATGTAGAGTGTGATTCAAAAACTATGCATGATTGGTTGAATCAAATTAAGAGCATCTTCAAATACTGTAATGTTTAGAATGAGGAGAAAGTATGAAAATTACTTGTTTGAAGGGATATGCTAGCTCTTACACAATGGCATCGAGCATGCACTGTGAAAGGGATTTGTATTTCAGGTGGTGCACTATTATTCAAAGGGATAAAGATTTAAATTTCTTGGTGAAATAGTTTGAAAAACAAGGAGTTTCATTCTATGGATTGGGTTATAGCTTAAGCAAAGGAAGCTGAAAAGAGGAACAAATACATGAAAAATGAAGAAGACGACATTTTAATCACCTATTGCCGCACCAACTAGACTAGTACAATTCGAGAATTTTGAGAATTTTAAATGTTATAGCTGTGGAGAGAATGGACATATCTACAAGAAATTTGATCCAATAGAAAATTAAGAAGGAAGAAAATAAGGAAATAGAACCTCATAGTGAGGATGAAGAAATTGTTGGTCCACTTAAATACTCAGGTTTTGATGAAAATGAAACATCAAAACTTTTGATTTAAACTATATTGCATGTTACTTTATATGATTCTCCTAAGATTACTTCAAATTGTTTGATGTGTAACGTTTTTATAGAAAGGAGAAAATAAGGTAGGTAGTGTATATCTCTCCCCATAGACGTAGCCTGAGTACTATCCCTGACTCAAGCTCATCTTGAGCATATGAGCCTCTTAATAATTATTATTATTCTTTCCATAGTAGAAAACTTAATAAATTTAATGTTTTCAAGAGTTACTTAAATTATTTTCATATGTTGCTAGCCGTTTTATAATTTTCAACTTTTGTTTTCTCTATATAAACTTGTAGTCCATATACAAATATTTGTTTTGGAATTAATAAAATGTTGTTTAGGGTGTTAAGACACGGTTCCACATCACTTCTTCCCAGTGGAGTTGCCACAATGTAAATGAACGTTCACTTTAATAGTTGAAAAATAAAGAGAAAAAAGTAATTTCTTGATAATTTTATTCATAGGTCCATACCCACATATATACAAGTTGAGTAGTTGATATTAGGAAGATATACAAATCAAGAATCCTTATAATTACTCCTACAATCAAGAATCCTTATAATTACTCCAATAATTAGGTTGTATATTAAGCTATATATTCTGTAACTCTGCCCCTTATGCTAGAGCATGAATATCAATCATGCCCAACTTGTTACAAACATAATTAACTCGAGCCCCATTAAGAGTCTTTATAAAAATATCTCCTAATTCTCAGCTTTCACGTGTCCTATAGAGATCAAATTCTGTTGCACTTTTTTACAAACAAAATAGTTAATCTCAATATGTTTAGTTCGTTATATGAAGAGCAACTTAGTTATCATACCATAACTTTGCTGGCATTGAGGTTTGAAGCCAACTTCGGTTAAGTGCTGATATATTCACATTATCCCATACACAGACTGTGTCATAGCTCTATATCTTGATTCTTAACAAGATCAAGACAACATTTTGCTTTCTATTTTTCCACGAGATCGAATTTCCCCCAACAAAAACACAGTAGCTTATAATAGATATTCATCAATCCTGGAACATGCCCAATTTGCAAATGAGAAAACACTTAATATGAGTATGTCCATGATTCCTATTTAATATTCCTCGTTTAGGAGTTCCCCTTAAGTAATCGTTTAGGAGCTCCCCTTAAGTAACACGAAATTTGTTCTAAAGTTGCCCAATGGTAAACTGTTGCGGAAGAGAGGAATTGACTTACAACACTAACAAAGTATGCAATACAAGGACGAGTTACTGTAAGATAGTTCAATTTTTCCACAATAAGAGAAGATGATTAGTACGTAGATAGTGGATGCTCAAAACATATGATCAGGAATGCTAGTCTTTTTGTCCATGTAAAGATGTGTGGAGAAAATGTCACATTGGAAAACAATGTCAAAGGAAAAGTAATTGACATTGGATCAGTTGATAATGATATTTGTTCCTTTATTGACAATTCAGTTGATGGATTAAAATATAATTTGTTAAGTGTAAGTCAATTATGTGACAAAAATAACAAAATCACTTTTGACTCCAAAGAATGCCTTGTCATTAGTGTAGTCAATGACAATAAGATATTCAAAGGAGAAAAAAGTGACAATACCTACATAATTAACTTATAAAAATTGGTTAACCAAACCTTCAAGTGTTTTGCCTTCATTAGCAATGAATCTTGGCTGATGACATAGAAGACTAGGGCATGCAAGTATGGAGCTACCTCAAAGCCTATAAAATGATGAGTTAGTGGATAGACTTCCAAAGGTCAAGTTCTCAAAAGACAAGACGCGTGGTCCTTGCCAAATGGGAAACAACATAAATCTCCTTCAAAACAAAAAATGTTGTAAGTACTTCTAGACCTCTTCAGTTTATTCATATGAATTTTTTTTTTGTCAAATTATTCATGTGGATTTGTTTGGTCTGAGCAAGATTACTAGTTTAGGTGGAAAGTACTATGCATATATTCTAGTTGATGATCACTCTAGATTTACTTGCATTAATTTCTTAAATCATAAGAGTGATACTTTTGATATTTTAAAAGTTTTGCGAAAAGAGTTCAAAATAAAAAAAAAAATTACTTTATTTCAAGTATTAAAAGTGACCATGAGGAAGAATCTAAAAATGAACATTTTGAACATTTTTATCTAGAACGATACATTATTTGTTTCTTTATTCATCGCTTATATCATCTCCCATTATATGTTATATCATTTATTTCACCTCCTTATATGTTATATTGTTTACTTCATTCCTTTTTTATCTTGACGAAGGGAAAGAGAAAGAAAGTGTAAAGTAAAACAACAATTTACATACATATTAAGGGGGAAAAGGATGACCAACCCATTGAGGGGGAGTAACTTAGTAAAGGGGAGTTAGACTATTGGAGTTATATTATTGTTTTTGAAATAAATGTGTTATATTTACCTTATTTTTAATCGCTTCTAAAAAACACTTATCACGACCAAAACAAGGAGATCATGACCAAGAAAAGGAGGTTGCAACTATGACCCATGGGTTTGAAGACTCTTAAGGAATAGACTGTTTTGCAACTTGGATCGCGACCTAGACCGCGAAATGTAAATCGCAACCAAAAAGCTAATATCACGCTCATGATACTTGATATGGAAAAGCCACGACAAAGACATATTGAAGAGCCCCTTAGGGAGTTCTACGTGCCACTATCCCTTAGGCACATTCAAAGATCATGACCGCTAAAGGAAAGTTATGCACACAAAAGACATGTCGCAATCTCAAAAAAGGCTTTGCGACTACGAAATACATTTGACTCCGAATTTAACAAAGATTTTCTAGCTGTTGGATGGAGTCTTGCTATCAATTCACTTGTAACAGTCATTTGGCTTGTGAAGACTATAAATGCCCCTCCAAGTGACCTCCACAAGTATCCAAGAACAATCCTTTCAATAGTAAATTTTCTTAAAGCACAAGTTTCATTCTTCATAATCTTTGATTTAATTGTAATAGATTTCAATATGAACCTAGAGAAAACACTTATAAGGTTTTGAGTGTGAGCCTAGGAAAAACACTTGACAAGGATTTAGTGTGAGCCTAAAAATTAAGTTTGGGGAGTAAGCTTATAAAACTCCTTGTATTTTTATTAGGGATAGTGAAAATCCCAATTGAAAAATGGATATAGGATTGGTTAATATATGAACCACTACAAATCTTGTGTATTCTTTTCTCCTTTCCTTTTTCTCTTTATATTCTTATTATTTCTTAATCAATTTTTTAACCCAATTTGTAATCATCCACCAATTCAATCCCTACCTCTCCTCTTCCCCCCCTTTTTGGTGTACAAGGGCTAACATACATCAACCCCCTAATACCTCCACCACCACTACATACTCTATCACTTAGTATAGAAGTAGACTCACACCCACGGAAAACAACTCTTATGTTCTTATCTACCACATTCATAAGAGTCCATTAGCTTAGGCAACTTTATCTTCCACACCTCTCTTTAATTTATCCCTTATTAGAATTATTTGCACACGGCAGTTTCTCTCACATTCCTCATAATATTATTAAGAAAAGCTCTCATCTACACGCTTCACTGTTGTCATACTTGAGTCTTTCAAATCTTCTCATAGTTAGTTCGATTTCTACTCTCACTAGTTGAAGAAGATCAACAAAGCTACTCAACAATATTGAGAAGGATTTCATTTGCAAATTCTTTAGAAAAGTAGAGCGGTTTACTTAAAGGGCAGCAATTTTTGCTTGTAGGAAAAAAAAAAAAAAATAGTATACCACAATGTGTTAGTGACACTGACTCAGTCAAGTAAATGGAATATGTTTAAGTTCTATTTGGCCCGATCACCAATAAAAATCATAAATAAAGAATTTTGCATTCCACTCAAGAGCTAACTGAAGTGAAGACTTACATTTTTTTAACCATCACAGCATAATAGGAAATCAGAATTCACATTTCTAGTTCTTGCCTTCAAGGTAAAGCAAAAAAAAAAAAGGATAACAGCTTTGAAATGGATTATCATTTTTGTTCTTCTATTTATAAGCTGTCACATTGTCATTTATCAGTTTCTCAAATATTATGAAATTTCAAAGCTGCTTTCTGTGACAGCATTAGAACACTGTTGCGCTGTGCATATAAGTTTCTCAATAAGCAGCATTTTGCCTTTCTTTTTATTAGAAAGAAAAGCGAACTACAGCTCAGTAGGTTAGGATTTAACATTTTTGCCTTTCTTTTTATTAGAAAGAAAAGTGAACTATAGCTCAGTAGGTTAGGAATTAATATCAATACCAATATTGACAATCTTCCACAGTACATAAGCCACAGTCAATACCTGATCTAGAGAATTGAAATTGTCAGCTATATATGTTGCTTGCTGCCTATATTCATAATAATGATCATGAGGTGGGTTGCTGCCCATTGAACTTCCTGCATAAGAAGGGGGTTGTTGGAAATCATCGTGAGGATGATCAAAACTTGATTCCGCACTTCCCATAGCTTTATGGAATGTGACACCTACATAAAAATAAAATACACTTCATAAAGAAGATAGCATCAAGTCAAAGCACAGTAACTATTACAAGGAACAAATAAAATTACAAGAATTAAAACTTTCAGTTACTTAAAGCAAATCAATACCTTACAAACCAACATAGTTAGGAAGAATTCCTATCAACCACATACTAAAATCAAAACTATTGTCACACTCGAAGTTGATAAGTTTATGAATGTTAATTCACCAAGAAGTAACAATACCAATAAATTAAACAGGTTGAACATGGGATTGATTCTAGAAATTGTAGCATTTCCACAGTATAGTGTTCAACTTAAATAATGAAAAAAACAAAAAAATCTGCACATATCTTCCTCTGAATTTTTGTGCAATTGTGATTTAGCGAACATCCATAAGAGAGGCAATCCAATTAAGATTAAATGTTCTATTAAGAAAAAGAATAAATCAAATTGAACGAGTAGAGGCGACAAAAATTAGATAGAGGTTAAGCTCGAGAATAAATAGGATTTAAAATAAATTTGAGTTAACCATTGCTAAAAGGTTAGAACTAACCAATTAGGTAACTAAGCCGAAACCATTATATACCATTTATATTTTTTATACTTTTCCAATATAGGATTTTTAATCTTAACACTCCTCCTCAAGTGGCAACGACTTAGTTAACCACTTGAAATTGAAAATTAGATTTAAAATGAGTTTTTCAAGATAAGTTTGGGTTAATCTTTGCTAAAGTGTTAGAACTAACCAATTAGGTTCAAGATAAGTTTGGGTTAATCTTTACTAAAGTGTTAGAACTAACCAATTAGGTAACTAACTCCAAACTATTGTATACTTTTTATATTTTATGTATTTTTCCAACGTGGGATTTTTTTATCTTAACATGTTCAGAAATTTCTATGGGCTACAATTCCCACAGAAGAGTAACCCAATTTTTAGTCAACTTGTACCTAGGAGAGTTGGCAAATGGGAACATAACTCTCACAGCTGAGCATGGCCCAATCTAGAATAAGAAAAGATACAAGCTGCTTCTTTATCTTCCTCCTAAGATGTAAGGTTCCAAATTGCGGCTGAGAATAGGAGACAGAGAGAGGGTGTGTGCGTTCCCATCAAATAAAACTTAAATTTCAGAAAAATTCATATCGGATAAACTAAAATTGATTGTTATCGTTCAATTAATCAACAACGAATACTATCAATTCTATCTAAGTCCTAAAGGTAAAACTATTTCAGAATCTGAGTGTGAGATCAGAAGTAAAGAGAAATACATAATATACACTAACAGAAAACCAAGTAAAGAGACTGTACCTGTAGAGGGTAACTAGAAAGACTGATGATTATAGTGGTTTTAAGGCTAATGACTTTGATCTTTGGAAAAGTCTTGGATCATGACAGACATAGTCTTCAAAGAGTACGTTAATCGTGTTTGACAATTAAAAAACTTCTAAAAAATAGTACTTTAATTTGTTTTGGACCATTTCTTTTATGGGCGGCGCATGTGATACTTCTGTGTTTTAATTTGTTTTCACGCTTTGCACATATATTAATTTAATTTTTAAATAAAAAATTGGATTAGTATATATTAAATATTTTTAGTTATTATTTTTAAATATTGTTAAACATTGAGTGTAAAATAAAATAATTGCAATCACAATAATAAAACAAGAAAAATATATTACAAATAAATGAATAATCATAACAGACTTTAAATATTGATCAAATTCTATAACATTCGTTTGAAATTATTATTTATAATATTTATTTGAAGTTATTATTTATGATATTTATTGCAACATATTTTTTTAATCTTAATAAGTTAAAAGTAAATGATAATTATTAAATGTACACATATTAATACTTAATTTTTAATTTATTAATTATTTCTTTTATATATATATATATATATATATATATATATATATATATATATATATATATAGACACACACACAATAGTGCCATAAAAAATATAAATTTAAAAATAAATAGAAAATTTTGATAACGTGTGTTTACCAATAATATAATATTAATAACTATTTAAACATAGATGTTTGTCATAAATATTAATTATTTCACTATTTTGCATATCATCATGATACTTCAATGAATTTATATTCCTAGATATTTTAAATACTAGTTCTAAAAATTAAAATTCAATTAATATTAATTATTCATTTGAGCTTCATTTAAGGTTTTATTTGCATAATACATGATATGCATTTTCTTGTTCTTTCATTGCCTCAACAATATTATCATGACCAAAAAATAGACCATGATCAATACACAAATTATGATTAATTTAATTTTTGTATGATGTTGTGAGACTTTTTTATGGTCACTGGTTCAACTAGATTTTCTTGAATTTAGGAAGTTAGCTCAAGTGATATTGTTTCGATCTCTATAAAACAGACAATGGTAAGAGGGGGTGTCTAACAGTTGTCGAAAGCCCACTCCAATACGCAACATAATAAATTTGCTTGAGAGATAAGATATATGTGTATTAGAATATAAAAGGTGAGAATAATACATAGTGGTGACCCTTATATAGGGGGTTGGAGTGAGTTGTGTTCATGTTGAACTAAGACTCGGACTCCTTTTTTATTGGCAGTATCCTCTCCTAACAGGTGTTGACTTCTTAATGAGGGTTATTCTTTCCTGATTAGAATGAGTTGTAGGCTAAAAAGCCGTGAATGGGCCAAGCTAAAGCTAGCCTATGAGTTGTAAGCTCATTTTAGGCGAAGTTAGGCTTATGGTTGGTTTTGCTTTTTGGGCCTTGACCTGGCCAAATCAGGTTGTCCAAATGATTGGGTCTAACCTTTTTCTATGTGATAACATCATATGTCCCTCCTCTAGTCTAAGTTTGTTTACATCTTGAAAGTGGTAAGGAAGAAAATGATTGATATGATAAAAAGTATAATTGGACTTGGCCGAGTTGGTCTTTAAAGGACTTAAATACACTGATCCGCTTATCTTCTTTTGAGAGGAAACTTTAAAATTCAATATTAAAAATTGAAATGTCCCATTAATTACTATGTCATATGTTGTGTGATTAGCTTGTCTTAGGTAATAACCGTTGATCAACTCAATCTGGGTCATTTGATGAAGCACTGCATCATCTGGCTCAAACCTTACACATGTCCTTTTAGGCTATAAATAGGGTTAAACAACAATAATCTTTTTATTTGCTTATTTGTTTGTGGTAACGATCTTTAAAACTTAATTTTTCTCTCATTCCCTTTGCATTTAGATTTCTAATGAACAAAAGGTAAGATTTTAACCAAAACTTCTTCCTTTTCTTCCCACTTTTCTTTCTTTCTTTTTATTTAAAAAATAATAAATGTATAAAAATGAGACTCATGCATGAGGCTACTCCACTGCCCTCCTTTATTTTTAATGAGGATTTGTTAGAAACTATAGAAGAGATGTTTGTAATAAAGGACTTAAAAACATTTGAAGAAGAGACTAGTGTAGAGATTGAAGAAAAGGTAGTGGAAGAGGAAAAGGCAGCTGAGAAGGAAGATAAGGGGATAGCCCCGAGCAAGCAAAAGGCCATGAATTAGGCTAACTAGAATAGTCAGGCTTAAGATGGGGCTGGGGTAGAAGATGTGTTTGGGGTAGAAGATGTTGAGCTAATTGATGCTAAACCCTAACCAGTGCCTCTTAAGGTTCGTAAGCCTAATCTTTGAGTTGCATAAATCTTGAGCGAAATGATTAAGCAAGATCTTCTAAAACTTCACAAGCAATATTGTATCTTAAGTAAGGACCAACTATAGGTGCTAAAGCAAGAGATAATGGTCTCTGAGCTAAAGACTAACCAATTTATGCTATATAAGGAGAATCTCAAAGTTGGCTTGTAGCTGCCCATCCCTCAGTGTATCCCACATTTTATTAACGAGATATAACTTGGCCCTTTTGGAAATTAGTCTAAACGGTTTGAGGATTCTGATAGGGCTATGTCTTCTTGCTCGAAAGAAAAACCTTTCTTTTACCCTCGATGTGCTCAAGCTTCTTTACATTTACACTATGTCAAATCAGTTTAAGGAGGATCATTGCCACATATCCTTTAAACCTAGCAGAGGTCTTTTTAGTTATTATATGTTTTCCATTAAAGGATGAAAACAAAAGTATTTGATTGTACTTATGCTGAAAATGTGCATTTTCCTTTAAGGTGGACCATGAAGGAGGAGGGAAAGATTAGTATATGATTGTTCAAGGAAGAAAAAAGAATGGTCGAGCTACTCAAGTCTAGTGCTGTAGATCCTATGGATTTAATGGGGCTTAGTAGGAAACACCTTCTAATAATCAAGCTAATTGGTATTTTTCTCCCATTATACTTTGTTACTATGTTTATTAATTGATGTTAATATTTATGGCTGTATAGAGATGGATTATGTTGGACTAGGGTGGTTAACCTTAAGTCTTGGACCTCTTTTGATCTTGACAAATGGGATTTATCAATTCTAATGTTTCAAATTAAGTGTTGTTTTGCAGTTTTTAGTTAGTCTTTACATTGAAAGTTGGATGAAGTTAAAAATCTCCAAAAGTAAGCTAGTGCCTCTTAATTCGCGACCGCAACTTGATATATCGTGACTACGAATTAGACCAAGACAGGTTGATAATTGGACAGACGTATTCGCAGACCACTTCTCTGCGTTGACCAATTCAAAGAAAGGAAAGCCAAAGTCACAGACAAATTCACGGTGTGAATCATGCCTTAGTCACGACCACAAATTTTGAAGTAACTCAAGAGGGAATCAAGTCCACAACCACAGCTTGACAAGTGTCCTAGGTAACTGTTGGAAGACATAAATCGCGATGGCAACTTGTGGATAGCGACCGCGAATCTTGAAAAAAAAAAGATGATCACTTTTGATAGAGGAATTTGCATCCTACGTCGTGTCCTGTACAAGAAAAATCGCGACTGCTACTTTTATGAGCAGGTGAAAGGCAACGACTATATTTTCTTAGTAAACCAATAAGAAGCTGCCATGTGGACTAGCCA
Organism: Omphalea diandra; assembly: GCA_949677035.1. NCBI lineage: Eukaryota > Viridiplantae > Streptophyta > Magnoliopsida > Malpighiales > Euphorbiaceae > Omphalea > Omphalea diandra. Next base: position 3,293 of record CATIWR010055671.1, on the reverse strand, counting down.
TTAGACACAAACGGGGTTTTTCGTATGGAATTTGGATTTCACAACCGCTATCGAGTAGTAGCGATCGCGAATTAAGACTGTCAAGCATTCAATGTGAAAATCTGTCTAGCATACTTTGAAGATTTTGTAACAGTTTTATTGCAACATCTCTTTGGTGGGTAGAGGCTATAAATACTTCACCAAACAGATGTAAATGCAAGAGAATTAATAACTTAGTAACCAAACTCTTGCAATTTTGCTACTTAATCTTTTCTATTCTTTTAGACATCGTTTGGTGTGAGCATAAATACCATTTGTAAAGGTTGTAGTGTGAGCCTGTAAAAACACTAAGAGAGGGTGTTGTGTGAGCCTATAAAACACAAGTGTAAAGGTTGTTGTGTGAGCCTCAAAAACACAAGTGTAAAGGTTATTGTGCGAGCCTTCAAAACACAAGTGCAAAAGTTTGGTGTGAGCTTGAAAATACCATTGGTGGATAGTGGAACACCTAATTGTTGAGAATTGGGGAGTGGACATAGGATCAATTATACTCGAACCACTATAAATCTTGTTTACTTAATTCTCTTTCCTATCTTTTTGTTTTAATTTTTATACACCAATTCAACCTTTCCTTCTTGGTGCCTATGGCCAACAAGTGGTATCAGAGCCAAAACACTCAAATAAACCTTTATTGGTGAGTAAAAGATCATGGCACAAAAAGGAATCCATTCACACCTTAACCCTCACTTTGATGATTTCAACTATACACATTGGGAGTATAGGATGAAAATCTATCTTGACACATATGAGGCGGACCTTTGGGATGTGGTTGTCAAAGAATGGAAGCACCCACTAAAGTAGTGGATGGAATTGAAGAACTTATCCCGAGAAAAGAATGGGTTGAAACTCATCGGAGATCAAATGGCAAGAACAAGAGAGCAATGACCATTCTTCTAAGCTCTCTCTCTAGAGAAGAGATTGGAAGAGTGCAACATTATCAAACTGTATATGGCATTTGGAAGACTCTAGAGAACTATCATGAAAGCACAACTCTAGTCAAATCAAGTTGTTTGGAGATGTATGTCACTGAATGGAAACTCTTCATGATGAAGGACAATGAGAGCATTACAAAAATGACAAATAGGCTCTTGTCCATTGTCACCTACATGAAGAAATTTGGAAGAGCTCTCACCAACTATGAGGTAAACACAAAAATCCTCAAAACTCTTCCTCTAGATAAATTTAGTGCTAGAGTTTGCAGCATACAAGAGTCCAATCCGAAGATTGGGAAGGTTCCAACCGACGTGTTAATAGGCAAACTCTTGATTCATGAGTTGGTCTTACAAAAGGATGAATAAATGAAGAAGCTAAGAGGCCAAGCAGATAAATAAGAAAAGGAAAGAAGAACTCTGGCGCTAAGTCTTTAACAAAAGAGAAGGAGGTAGAAATCACCTCTAGTGATGAAGAAAGTGACAAGGAAGAAGAAGAGCTAGCAATGCTCTCCAGAAGAATAAAAGAGTTAATCAAGAGAAGAAAAGAAAAAAAAAAGGCTTAAAAAAATAACTCCTAGTCCAAGAAAGAAATCTAACGATGTCACTTGCTATGAATGTGGCAAGCAAGACCACATCAAGTATAAGTGTCACAAATTGAAGAAGAAAAAAAGATGGGATAAGGAAAAGAAGAAGAGTTTTTCAGCCACTTGGGATGAGGTAAGTACTTCTTCTCATTCTCATTCTCATTCTCATTCTCATTCTGAAATTAACAAGATAGATGAAGAGCTTCTAGAGGCTCTAACCATGAGATGTGACAAATACAAGTCACAAGTAAAAACTTATAAGAAAAGGTGCTCAAAATTAGAAGATGAATACAAGACTCTTAGTGATCTTGTAAATGAGTTGAGGACTTTTAATGAAGAACTTACAAATTCAGTAGAAAAACTTTCCACATCATATTCTTCAATGGCTTCATTAAGAAAGGAGAATGACACTCTTAAGGGAGAAGTCATTGAGCTTTGAAGCTCAATTTCCAAGTTTCATAAAGGAAAAGAAGCCCTGGACACACTGATTGTGTCATAAAGACCACCATTAATTAGACATGGTTTAGGCTTCAATGGAGCCTTCTCGTCATCTCAAACTACCTTTGTTAGATCATCACAACCTCAAACCTCAAGCATTAAGGTAATTGGGAAGAAAAGTGCTCCTAGCACTAAGCATCCTGTTGGACTATGGTAGTTAACCCTAAGTCTTTGGCCTCTTTTGATCTTGACAAAGAGGATTGATCATTTTTAATGTTTCTGTTTAGTGTTGTTTTGCAGCTTTTGTGTAAGTCTTTAAGTTAAAAGTTAGATAGAAATCTTAATCTTCAAAGAATGTGAAGTAACTTGTAAATCGCGATTGTAATATAAGATTGACGACTGCGATCCATTAGAAGACTTGCTAGAAGATTAGACAAACGAAATCGCAGAGTCATTCTCAGTTGCGACTCACCCAAAGGAAAAAATTCTAAAAGTGACAAACAAATTTGCAGTGTAAAGCTTACCTCAGTCGCGACTGCAGATTTTGAAGTAACTGAAGATGCAATCAAGTCCACAATCACAGCTTGGCAGTTGTCCCAAGTAATGTTGGAAGTCAAAAATCACGATGGGAACTTGTTGGTAGTGACCGCGAACCCAAAAGAAGAAGATGAACACTTTTGGCAAAGGAATTCGCATTCAGAGTCGCGTCCTATACAAAATAAATCACGATCGCTACTTTTGAGAGTAGGTGAAAGACAACGACTATATTTTTTTAGTAAACTAATCAGAAGCTGCCATGTGGACTAGCCGTTAGACACAAATGGGATTTTTCTTATGGAATTTGGAATTTACGACCGCGAATCATGATTGTCAAGCATTTAATGTGAAAATCTGTCTAGCACACTTTGATGATTTTATACCAGTTTTATTACAATGTCTCTTTGGTGGGTAGAGGCTATAAATACCTCACCAAACACATGTAAATATAAGAGAATTAATAACTTTGTACCCAAACTCTTGCAATTTTGCTACTCACTCTTTTTTATTCTTTAAGTCATTATTGGGTGTGAGCATAAACACCATTTGTAATAGGTTATAGTGTGAGCCTATCAAAACACTAAGAGAGCTTATTATGTGAGCCTGTTAAAACACAAGTTGTAAAGGTTATTGTGTAAGCCTAAAAACACAAGTGTATAGGTTGTTGTGTGAGCCTTCAAAACATAAGTGTAAAAGTTTGGTGTAAGATTGAAAACACCTTTGAAAGATAGTGGAATACCCAATTTCAAAGAATTGGGGAGTGGAC
>CATIWR010055663.1:0-40222 GCA_949677035.1 Omphalea diandra | reverse complement strand
TTGGCTGAATCCAAACTCTCTCTCTCCTTGTGTCATATACATATATGTACATCAAATAAATGTTTGATTGTGTGTAGGATGGATAAAACCTTTATGCATATGTATTTTGAACATGAATGATATGAGTTATGTAAATGAATATGACTGTTACATTTAGTGTTCAAGAAAAATTACTCTAAAAGAGTTACAAAATAATCCTCATTTTACCCAAATGTATGCAACACCAAAAGGTCTGCGCAAATAGTTTGCTAGATGCTCTTTAGATGTTTACAAGTGTTCTCCAAAAGTTTCATCAATCATTTTGGTCTTCAGAAATATTCCTTATATAGCATAACTTCAAACTAGCTGTCAGAATAGTTTATGTTCAATCTGATAGCTTTTCTGCAAAACTAGTAGTTAGGAGAGACAACACTCGTTGATTCTCAGTAACACTTGTTGATCTTGTAACAGAAAGTTCCAATGCCCATTGATAGTTTCTCAATGTTCATTGGAGGTTTGTTCAATGCTCGTTGCAAATTTCACAATGCCTATTGGATGGTCCAAAACATTTTAGGCATCTATAACATTTGCTCAATGCCTATTAGAGTATGATCAATACATGTTGGCGTATGATCAATGCCTATTGTTGATTTTCCAGAAAGTATGAGCTTGGTGCTTTATTTTTCAAAATTTGTAGAAATGCTTCAATAGTTGTTGGAGAATTCGCAATGCCTGTTGTTAAGTCCATATCAATGCCTGTTGCAAAACCTCAATGCCCGTGGCGAGTGCCAAAATGCATAACTCATGTCTGAGCATTTGTCCAATACCTGTTGTGATATTCTGATTCCTATTGGAAATTGTTCAACGTCCATTGAGTTTGTTCTCCCCCCATTACCATTGGTCGGATTTGTTCATAGGGTACAAAAATACTAAAATACGAACATTATAACTTCTCAAGGTTTTGTTATTGTTTTGTTATCATTCAAAACACATCATTCAAAGTAAAGAAGTGAGACCAATACCTTGGGATCATATGTTCTCCAAGCATTCTCCCCATTGACACAACAATTTCATTTTAATTATAATAATTCTCATGTTATTTGAAATAAATCCAACACAAAACAACTACCTAATATATAAAAACCATATTAAACCAAAATTCATCAATTACAATAGAAATAATAATTTAGATATTCAAAAATACATAAAAGCATATTTTTATATTCACAAAATATTACATATTTAAATTTTCAACAGAAGTGAAAATTTTATTCTCTTCCACATGCCACTTCATATCATGAAAATTTGCAATTAAGCACCCACCAGTCATAGGAGGAATAAGCAGAGGTTGTAAAAAAAGATTTGTAGTTATAAGGAGCTAGCAAGTTTAATTCTCCTTAAAAACATAAATACTTGAAAAAATAACAACGAAAAAAGAGAAAACCAAATGAAGAAATCAAATAAGAAGAGAAAACTATACAAATTAAGAAGTTTACAAAAATAAATATTTAAGGTGACCTGTTAACCAGGTGATTTTTTAAAGATTTTATAGTATTTTTTTTATGTTAGAAATCAGATGCATATTGAAAGACATAAGCAATAACTTATAAGGAATTACTGAAAATCCTAAATATTCATCATATCAGTTTCGTTATTTCATGTTCGACATAGAAGCAAAGATAACCAAACTATGTATTAAAGACCCATCAGCCTCCTAACCAAAAAAGTCAATATCAAAATTCATGAGCCATTGAGGGATTACTATTGCCACCCAAAAAAACAAAAAAAAAAGATACTAAACATGAATGAAAAATGACAAGTTTAAGCATTCTTGGAATGTCTATATCAAGAACTCGCAACTTTGGATATGTTTTGCTTATGTGTCTGTGTTGGTCTCCACAATTTATTGGATAACCAAACTATGTTGGAATACTTTCGTCTCGCTCTCCACAAAAAAGTAGCGGCTGAATGAAAAAAAAAAAAAGAGATAAAAGTTGTAATTTTAAGGTTTTAAGAAAATGACTGATTACGAATTATAAAAATAAAATAAGGACAAAAAAAATCAAAACACTTAAAATAAAATGAAATAAAATAAAACCTTACCTTCTCAACTCACCAATTTGGTGGGTTGAGAAACAGAGTTTTAGAGAGTTTTTAAACCCTTTAAAAATCTTATCTTACCACTGGAATCAGTTTTCCAAATAGGGTGTCATGTTTTTTAACCTTCAAAAACATTGTCAACCCTTGAAAAATCCTAATCCAAACAAGCGGTAAGTGTTATTTTGTTCTTTTATTTGCCTTTCCCAGTTCCTATTGTTTGAAGTAAAGATTATTTTTTAGTGACAAGTTTTTATCCTGCACTTTTAGTCTTAGATTTGCTTGCGCATAATGTTCATTATCAAACACACAAATATATGACATGACATAGGCCACATATCTGGAGTTTTGCATCATGTCTATCTAAAAGCTTAATCAAAATCATAGCATTAACCAGAGGCTATTGCATCAACAACAAGATGCAATATTAGAATTCATCAATTGTCAATAAAATATAGTTAAGCAAATGAAACACTTCTTCAATCAATAAACAATATTTTCAATCTTTTTCTCCTAAAAAGATTTTAAAATATTTGTTCTAAATTCATTTAATAACGAACAAACAAACAAACAAACAAACAAAAGAAAATTACTATTAATACATGAGTTCAAAAGCTCCTTTATCTCCTTTATATCTCCTTCATTAGCTAAATACATAAGTTGGAATCTGGGGTCTATGACTGCTCTTCCTCACCCACCGGAGGCAGCGACTAACCTTCCCTGTACGTCTTCAATTAGGAACATGTGCCTGAAAGCTGAATGGAGCAGTTTCTTGAGCATCGTCCATTTTGCATTTCTCAAATTCAAGGTTAAAAAACTATTAAAAAATTACATTCAGATTACACTCATCCAACCATTCCTTTTCAAAGAAAATCTCAAGCAACATGTATAACATAATAATTTATAATACCCAACTAAGGCCTCCGACAATTATGTAAGCCTGCCTGCTAACATTATCAACATAAGTAAGACCACTGGATCGTCACAAGCAAAGATATAAGTATGCACTGAAATCCAAAATCCTTATTATAATGTTTCCATTTCCATGTATTCAGTATTGGGATCTCCCAAATTCACTATCCTTAAAAGTACTTTCACCACATTTCTTATGAATCTTAATTATTTCTTTAACAAATTTAGGCCTTCATTGGAGGTTAACACTTTAGTATCTACTAAAATTCTTTCATTAAGTCAATAATATATCAAAAAATCTCTGTTTCTATATCCAAAGTTCATAATCATATTAACAAGTTTCCCCAGCCTGTTTAGAAACAAAAATTTAGTTCTCAAGTTTCCCTTTCATGATAGTAAATTATTTTATTATGAATCAAATACAATTGTTAACCTGATAATTATGGTTACATACTACATTACTCAACTTATTAAGGATTAAAAGTTCTAATCAAACTTATACTCATCAATCAAAATCCTTTTTCCTAATTATTCCAATTATCAATCAGAAATCATAGATCCCAAACTTACCCAAATGAGTTTTATCATGCAAACTCTCAACATTTCTTAAGAAACTATTTGAAACACTTTATCCTTACCCTTGGCCGCTGGCTATTGTGAGCCTGCCAGTCAAGAGAGAAATTTATCTTGTTTGTTTTAATAAAAACCAGAGTGTTTTTTTTTTTTTAATTTTTTATTAATTGATCAATTTAGCCGGTGTCCAGTTTTAGTTTATATTTAAAACTCAAGTTATTTTAAGTTCTGGTAACTCATCCTAACAAACGCCTGCTACTGGGTTTAATTCGGGTCGGTATGAAAAAAATGGACCTCTGTTTGAAGCCTTGTCACTTTATTACGAAGATAGGATTTTTTTGAGTGGTATTCATTATTTTCCCTTTTTTTTTGTAAATTACTATTACATTAATAGGGCGAGAATAACTCTATTCAAAATAAATTGTAAAATTATCTTTGGAATTATTCTAAAAAAATATATATTTGGAATAAAAAAACAAAGAAAATAAGATAAACGCATATCACTATACTTCTGGTAGAAAACATTTTATTATTTGTCAAAAAATAAACCATTTTATTCCCAAAATGTGCAATGCATATGCTGTTACATATTTACAATATTATAATTTTTGTTTAAACGCAATATTCATCAGGTTTTTCTGTTTAACAAAGTAATTTCTGAAAATTTTATTTCCTGAAACTTTTTTTTTTTAGTTCAATTCACAGATATTAAAAACTAGTTTTGTGATCTTTCAACCGAGCAAAAAGGTAAAGATAAAGCACGAATCTTTTCTTTTGCTGAAAATGTTTGGTATAATGACTAATAATGCATCTGAATAAAGCATCAAATTTGTGATGCACCATTTAAAAAAAAAAATTTGTTGTTAAAAGATTAAAGTTTATGTTTAGTAAAACTAAAAATTAAGTATTGAAAATTTAAAAATAAAATTTTAAGTACTAAATAATTTAAAAATTAAAATTTTTTAATTATATAATTATTTGGTATGAACTGAAAATTAAGATCTGAATTTAATTAATTTATTTAATAATTATAATTGTTGAATAGATATTGAATAGATTTTGTTTTTAAAGGAAAGTTTGTCTAGATATTAAGAATATATATATAAGTCATATTAATAAAAATATTTTAGTATCTATTGGTTGAACTTGGTCAATGGTAATTTTAAATTAAAAATTTTGACTTATTATTTTAAGAGAATTATAACTGAACTGAACTTTTTCAATAATGAATAAATAAGGTTATTAAACAAATTTAAAATAACAAGTACGTAAAATTTTAATTTTAAGTATTGAATTGTGTTATCAAACAAAATATTCTTTTACACTTAAAATTATCTTGTAGTTATATTCTTTTTACATTAGATAAGTGTAAAATTATCTTTTATACTAAAATATAACTATAAAAGATTAAATTGTCATTTAATAAAAGTCAAAAAATAAAAATATGTGTAAAATTAAATTTTATAAAGGTTGTCATTTTTAATTCAACTTGAATTTGCTAAAAAAGTGTGATGCAAAATTAAACTAATATAAAATACATTTAAAAATACTTAAAATTTTGACATTAATTATGTAAATATATAATTTACAATAAAACAGATTAAAAATCAAAATATGAAAATAAAGATGTTTTTCTTTTTATTTGAATTATAGTTATTTAACTTGAATTATATAATATTATTTTTATAAAATTATATATTTTATAATTTAGTATACAATAATATATAAAGTTAGATATTTTCAAATATTATATTGATTAAAAATATAATTATTTATTTATTTTTTTATATTTTCTACAATTATAAGAAGTAAAATTTCACCCGAAAATATTTTTCTATATACATGAGAAATTAAGTAGAAAATATACTACTATTCTAAAAAAAAGTAGGAAATTCGCTACTATAAAAATTTAACCTTTAAAAAAATATAACATTTTAATGCAATCAAAACGCTAAATCGACTTCTTCGGAATCACTTTTTTCATAAAAATCTGTCAACTAAATTCACCCTTCAGAATTTTGCCATCCTTATTAGGCCAAATTTGGTATCTTTGGATTGGACAATTTTGTGGGTAGAACCACGTGTCTTATCGTTTTCATTTTTTGTTTTTTCTTTTTTTTGTTTGAGAGAGAGAACGATTCTTGGGTTTATTGACAAATATATAACGAGTTGAGCCTCGAAGGCAAGAGATTTTACTATAGGATAATTTAACCATCTTATGAGCTGAATCAATTCATAAAAAATTTCTTTATATAATTTTTTATTTTATCAATGATATTTTATAATTTTTTAATTACAATAGACTATATTATGTTAATATTTTTATCTAATATTAGCTAATAAAAACTATTTATATAATTTTCCTGTTTTTATCTAAAATATTTCAATATTTGTTATAATTTTATAGTCAAAATATAATATGTAAATCACTTTTGAAACTTAACCATGTTCGTATAATTATACAAATATGAAAAGTCTATACATATTGTTGCAAATAAATAAAATATAATACACACAGTTATGGAATTCATTTATTTTTCAGTTTGGCAACCCAAATCGGCAACTGTAAATCTTTTTAAATTCTACAGATGGTAAATACAGTAATAAATAACTGATATTAACTGTGAAACCGATCGTTTAACAACTTAATCATTCTTTTTGGTGACATGCACGTACTATGCAAATTGTTGCTGACTACCATAAATGAATATTCATAACATAGAAACAGCTAGGGCACAATATATCGGGACAGAAAGCTAATATTAGATATGAAACTTACAGTGATTATGTCAGTAGAGGAAGAGAACGCAAGCAACAGCGCTATTTAAAATAAAGAAAACATTAGCACATACTTAAAAAAAAAAAAAAAAACTGCGAAACTAAGGCAGCTTATTATGTACAGCATAGCAAAATAGTTAAGCAATTGCGTAAAAGAAATGTCTGCCTTAAGGCCCAAAAATTTTGGGGGAGGCACTTTTCCTTTAGGGTTGCTCTTAAGTATAAGGTTTGGGAAATGGAAAATGAGGAAAAATATCATATAAAACACGAGAATAGAGTTTTGAAAAGAAGAAAGTTCAGCAAAAAGTAGCTCGGAACAGAAGTAAAAAAAAAAAAAAAAATCTGAAACAGCAGTCCTTATGATCTTGTTTGCAAAACCGTAAGGAGGAAGATGATGATTAGTGGCAGTGAAAGCAGTATTCACCGGCAAACAGCCTTGGGGACAAAGAAAAAGTTTTCTTGTCGTTATGGAGGAAAGAAGTGAATTGTAAATGGATAGGTACTGTAAGTGAAACATGTAGCAAACAACAATATAGCATTAAATGTTTCTAGGGACTAACACATGTGCACATCTTTAAGCTTCTTTTTTAAATTGGGTAGAAGAAAACAATCTATGTGACATGGATGCTATGATTTGGCATGCAGATGTCATAGACTGAAATAAAATGCAGGGCAGTATATATATTGTTACAGACGAGAACAAATACTAATCTTCTTATAATACACTACCACATATATACAAAGCACCAACCTAAGTTCATGGTATATATGTTTGAAACATTTCATGCCATCATATTAAAATAAATGAAGCAGAAACAACAAAATAGGAACATAGTAATGATTACATTCTTAGCATTAAGAGAAGCATACGTAATCAGTTGTAGTTATATATACAGGTGGCAAGCCCTAATGAATCCATCAAGATTTCATAAAAAAAACTACAAATAGATAGAGATACTATACCTAATAAAACAAAATCTAAAGTCAACAAAACATTCAGACTGCTAGCAACCAACTCAACGAACTTGCAAGCAAACAAATAATATCTTCTTCATTTCAAATCATTATAAAAAAGAAATTTTTATTACATAATATTTAAAATTTTATAATAAATATTAATTAATTTTTTTAATTTTATTATTTTTTATAATAATTACTTTTTTAGAGTCTATAATAATTTATAATAATAATTAATTGAAATAATATAATCTTTTTTATATATAATAACACTTATTAAATATAATTTTTAATAATATATGTATAAAAATCTTAAATGATACTTATTAAGAAATAAAAAAAAGTGTAATATTTGGTCCTCTACATGACAAAAGGACCGTCATGACACTGTTAATATAACAATTACATCATGGTAAGCCATTCTTTAATCTATGTGAATAAATAATTCTTATGACGTGCATACATCCAAAAACAAATGAATATATTTCCCTGAAAAAGAACACCAAAACAATACTTAGAATTTAAGGAAAGCAATAAACACTAACCACCAATCATAACTTCAAGAACCCTATGCACAAAAATCCCCTGATACAATCGAAATGCTCAAGGTGCCTAATATTTTCTAAGTAATTATGGGTTAGACCCAAAGATAATATATTCAGTTCAACCCACAATGAATCAACAAACTCGTTGAGCTAGCTCGACCCAACAAGCTTACAAAGCCAGTTCAACCCATGACAAAGTAGTAAGCCTACCAGTTGCTTGGCTCAATCATGGAAGAGCACACTACCCATAGCTCATCCTTGTGGAGAATGCACGCCTCACTATGCCCACATCCTCATAGGGAAGACGTGTTGCACTATGCCCACAACTTATGAGGAATATACATTTTCCTCATCAGGAATTTATAAGAACACTATATCTTTAAGCAAGGAAAGCACACACTGTTGTTTCCTAATAAGAAAACAAGCCACCCTATATAAAGGACCCCAAATATCTCTTATTTACTTTTTTATACATTTACTCTTTACCAGGCAACTAACTTAACCATCAAAGTGGACTTCTAGTCATCGGCCGAATCCATCTTTTACCTTTGATTGCCTTACAAGTGACCTTAGCCAAGCCAAAACCCTCAACCCAAGCAACCTAACAAAGTCAATACCTAGTGATAGGCCCCGCAACATCATTGATGTAGTGAGCATGAACCTATTACAACAGGCCTTCCAAACTTTAACCATGACTTCTCTTGATGATCCTGAAACCCCACAAACTGACCATCAATCCAGCATCCTGGGTAACACACCCACCATAGAACTTCCAACCCTAGTTTCTCTAGCGATGCTGTGAAATCAAGCCTTCAGCCTCATTGACACCCTAAACCATGACCCCCCAAACCACTGCTAGACTCACAATCGCCCATGCAAACTTCACATCAACATTGAAATGAATTGAACAAGCCCTGGCACAAAAATATCCCTTAGCTATTCTACTAGTAATAGCCATCGAGCAGCAAAGGCCTTCATTTCTCCCTCATCAGTGAGAACAGGTAGAAGACTTGGTTTAAGAAGAATGCAGAAATAAATGCTCAAAAATATGCAATGACATGGGAGAGTCCTCATATAGGCCAAAGGAGAGTTGAGTTGTGCAAACAGCGAACACGTATTAGGATGATGAAGCCTTACAGAGGAAAGTCATGGAAGTTGTTAGAAGATCGACATACCTCAAAGTCATATTTATAAGTTTCGATCGAGGACTACAACTACTCGAACATGCTTTTATGTAAAATTTTTCTAATCGCTGTAGAAGGAGTATAGTAGGACTGGTACCAAGATCTAGCAAATGGCTCCATTTACAGCTTTACCTAGCTCTCCTAATGCTTTGTAACTCAATTTGTATTAGTCATCTTTAAGTAAAGATTTCTTATAATTTGTATGAGGTCGTCAAAGAAGAAGGAGAATCACTACGGGACAACTAAGCTAAGTTCAACAAGGTAGGCATGTAGATAAATAATTTTAACCATAAAGTGGCAATAAATCAATTATTATAAATTATAAGATATAAGAACATAGGGCTTTTTGATTCTCTTAGCATTGATCTACTTAAGAAATTTTATGAGTTGATGGAGAGGAGCAACAAATTCATCTATTTAGATGATAACCTATGGGCCTACTCCTATGGCCCATACAAGAAGAAGGAATAAAAGGGTTGTGTTGATGTGAAGAGTGATGGGGGCCGAGCCAAACAAAAAGGGTCCAAACTAGGCCCAAGTGGCATAGGTAGCCGCTCAGCTCAGTATTATACGCCTCTCATAGTTAGTAGGAGTGAGGTCTTCCATTGGATTAAGAGGATAGGGGAAAGGATCCACTTCTTTTGGCCACTTAAAAGCTCAACCACTAAAAACGAAGACAAGTGTTATAGCTTTCATAAAGATAACATTCGTGACACAAAAAAATACAAAGACTTGAAAAATGAAATTGAAAGACTAGTCCAATAGGGGAAAATTAAGTAGTTCAAAAATAGGCAGGCTGGGATGAAAGCAAGCATGAGCCTTAGTTGGAAATGGTCATAAGGACAAGAGACTCCATAATAGTTAGTACACAGAGGTGATTGATGTTATTGTGGGAGGAGCTATAAGAAGGGACAACTCCATCGTGAGAAAAAGATAAGTCCATGAAGTATATTCAGTGAACAACAAAGATAATGTAGAAGAGCCAATGTTTTGCCCTGTCACTTTTTTTTTTTTTAATTAATGATGATAAGAAATTGAGTGCCTTACATGCAAACACCTTAGTGGTATAGAGCCAAATAAAAAATTACTTAGTCAAATGGATAGTAGTGGATGATGGCAACACGATCAACATGATGATGACAAAGGCCTTTAAAGCACTCGACTTAGATTTCAAAAGGCTACACCCAGTCCGAACCCCTTTGACCAGCCAAGGTGGAACCAAGGTTGTTGTGATAGGATCCATTGAGTTGAGTATGACGTTGGGGGATATAAAAATCATGAAGAAGTTCAAGGTTATTTGGATGATTGCAGACATCCCTTCGCCTGTAATGTCATCATTGTCATGCCGATCTTATATGACACAATAGCTTGCACATGTATCATATACCTTATGATGGAAATTCCAATCAAGCGAGGCATGACGATAGTCAAAGGAAACAAAAAAGTAGCCTAGGAAACCTATATGGCCATCCTTAAAGAGGTAAACCATGTAGTGTCTTTTGAGCCACAATTCCTCATTAATGAAGATACCCCAAAGAGTGCTAAGCCTACAAAGACTTGAAACCTCTACCAGTTGATAAAAACTAAGCCCTATACATTGGAGCAGAACTCATTGAGCTAGTAAAAAGGGATATTAACTAGGCATTGCTGGAAACTCTATACACCTTCACTTGGAAGCCCTTAGACATTACTAGCATTGACTCCTCGGTCATCATCCATAAGCTCAATATGGATAATTTAATCAAGCTCGTTAAGTAAAAAAGGAGGAACCAAGTGCCCGAGAGTTAAAAAGTCATTATTGAAGAAGTGTGCAAGCTACTCCATGATGGGTTCATTTAAGAAATGCAATACTCAGTATGGTTAGAAAATGTCATGCTAGTGAAGAAATCAAATGAAAAATGGTGAATGTGTGTCAATTTCATAGATCTTAACAAGGCTTACCTAAAAGACAGTTATCCCCTACCCAATATAGACCAATTGGTATATTCTACTGTAGGGTATGAGTTGTACAAATTCATCGATGAATTTACAGGATACCACCCGATCTGAATATTTGTGCTTGATGAGGAAAAAATGATCTTTGTCATATATGAAGGCACTTACTACTATAAGATCATGCTCTTCTGTCTTAAAAAATGTTATAGCCACCTATCAAAGGTTTGTCAATCACATGTTTAAGGAAAAAATTAGCAAAACAATAGAGGTATATATGATTGATATGATAGTGAAGAGTCATCAAGCCGAGGACCATGTAAGGGATCTAAAAGAAGCCTTTAAAATATTCAATCAATACAAGATGAAGCCCAACCTAAAGAAGTATGCTTTTTTGGTTCGAGTAGGCAGATTTCTTGGCTTCATGATCTCACAAAGGAGGATAGAGGCTAACCTAGAGAAGATTCAAACAATTAGTGATATGCAACCATCCTGAACAATCAATGAAATCCAAAAGCTGAATGGAAGAATCACAACTTTACAGAGGTCTATATCTTTATTAGCTCAACAATGCTTACCATTCTACAAAACATTGAGAGACCTCAAAAATTTTAATTGGAGCAATGAATGTAAAAAAACCTTTAAGGAACTAAAGATATTTCTTAGCTCGCCCCGTACTTAGTCACCCTTAATAGGACAAGTAATTGTTCATGTATTTATCAGTAACTAAAGAGATTGTAGCCTCAATGCTGATCAGAGAATAAGATGAAGAACAAAAGCCAATGTACTATGTCAGCAGAGTGCTTAATGGTGTCAAGCTAAACTACCCCTTACTAAAAAAGTTAGCATACACACTGGTCAACTTGGCTATAAAGCTAAGGCATTACTTTTAAGCCCATAAAATAATTGTCTGCAAGATTAGACCCAACACAATATTCTACAAAAATTAAAACCTTGAGGCGAGTAGTAGAATAAGAGATCTGATTATAAGAGTTCAATATCAAATTTGAGCTAAGGTAGACAATAGAAGCATAGGTCTTGAAGATTTTATTATTGAGCTAACAGGAGCACAACAAGAAACAAAGCCAGTCATCGAAAAGGAAAGAGTGGTAGTTACACATAGATGAGGCATTAGTGCCGAAGGTGCAAGAGCTAGAATAATCCTGCGAGGCCTAATAAAATCACCATAAAATATGATATCAGGCTAAAATTCCAAGCCATTAACAATGCAACCAAGTACGAGGCCTTGATCACTAGTCTGCGATTAGACCAAGAGGTTTGAGCTGAGAACCTCTTCATATACAGTGATTTATGATTAGGGGTTCAACAACTTTTAGGCTAATACATCGTCAAAAATGCTAGCATGCTTAAATATGCTAAGTATGCCAAGTGTCTTTTGGCGATCTTAGAAACCAAAGGAAGGAGTTGATGGATATAACATATTCCTCAGGATAACAATGGGGAAGCAAACTCTCTAGCAAAACTGGCAACCTCCCCCTAAGCCACCTTACCCGAGGGAATTCTAATAGAAGAAAGCATGCAAAAAAATGTCTTACAAATGATATACATTATCATCATAGTTAAAGAAGATAACTGGATGAGTACGATCGAAAGAGGCCCTAGAAGTACAGACAACTCCCTACAAAATCGAAAAGAGGCTTGAACTGTCATCAATAAAGCTTCAGATTATTCAGAAGAAGATGAAATACTTTATAATCACCCAACCTTGGCTCAAATGTGTCTCTATTAAAGATAGGGCATATGTTTTGAGCGAAATCCATGAAGGCAACTATAGAGCCATAAAGGAGCTAGTACCTTAGCTTGAAAGGTAATCTTGTCTAGATACTTCACTCAAAAGGTAACCTTGTTAAGATACTTCTGGCCTTCCTTTTTCAATGATGCTAAAGAACAAGTTCAAAAATGTGACACCATGAGTGCTTGTCATAGATAATTAAGAATAATTTAAGAATGATAAATTTGAGTCCTACAATGCAAACTTAACATCGATATGTGATTCACCTCAATAGCTCACCCATAGGCAAATGAGAGATGATTGAAATAACTAATAAAATAATTTTACAGGGCTTAAGAAAATATTATATGATACAAGAGGCACTTAGACAACTCATTTCAACCATATCTTGTAGGTCTTTCAAACAACCCCAAGGATAACATCAAATTAAACTCCATTTTCTCTAGTGTATGGAATATAAGAGGTAGTGATACTTATGGAAATCAACCTTTCCTCATACAGAGTCCTTCATCACCAGCACGAGCATAATGATGAAGAGCTTTGCATTAACCTTGACCTCTTAGTAGGAAGAAAAGAAAAAGTTGCCATTCAAATAGTAGTGCACCAACAAATGGTAGCTTAGTTCCATAATAGGTGAATCAGAAAATCAAGCCTTTAAAGAGAGAGATTTTATCCTAAGAAGAATTGACAAAACCCAAAGAGAATTGGGGGTAAGCAAGCTCAATGTTAGTTGGGAGGGCCCTTACAGAGTACTCAAAGCACTTGGACCAGCAGCATATATGCTAGAAACCATGAAAGGCAAGCCCATACCTTAAACATGGAACATAGAAGCGCTAAAGAAACACTTCACCTTGGCAGTCTTTGCTGCCTCACTTTTGTAAAGCGGCTTGAGCCATGCCTCAACCTCATGTCTTATATCTAAGTGAATAGTAAAAGGGTTTTCAACCTATTTCTTTCTAAGCATTCTGCTTTGATGACAAAAACTAAAAAAAAAAAAAAGAAAAGAAAGAAAAGAGAAAAAACATGTATCGAGCTAATAAACCTCGTACATCATGAAAAAATCTAGATAGATCTAAAACATGCATCAAACCAAATACATCTCATATAATATAATTACTTTACAACACCACTTATCGAGCTAATACACCTTGTATGCTACTTAATTAAATTAATTGAGCTTACTCATCTAAGCTACCTAATAAGCATGCGTCATGTTGATAAACTATTTAGTCTTATAATCCTATTAATTAACGTGTTATTTCCTTCGAAATTTATGAATTAATACTTAATTTATGCCCTTAATTGAATCTCATTGAAGATATTTTGTGTTTATAGGCAAAGAATTGAAGAAAAAAGAATAAAGGAAGAAAAAGAAGTGAACCACGACCATGTCCACAATTGTTCCTTACTTAGGGTCAAAAGGCATTAAGGAGAAACACGACCATGCTTCCAAGAGAACAATCGTGCCTCCTTTAAAAAAGAAAGATCAAGAGAATAGAAACATACAACATAATAATGTTCAAGGCCATATGTGAAAGGAAACCACAAAAGGAACCAAACATACTTGAGAAGCACAATAGTGCTTTCTTTGCTACAAGTTAATAATAAAAGAGCACCATAGTGCGTGCAACTATGTGTTTCATTAAACCAAAATTGTAATTCAACAACCTTGAAGGATTTCTTTCCTATTTTGGGCATTAAAACTTCTTTTCTCTAAAACTTAATTAGAGCATTATTTAAGTAAGTAAAACCCTACGAATTGAAGGGAGAGGAAGGTATCAAATATCCATCTAGAAAGCAAAGAAATAAATCAAGAGGGTTTTAAGAGTAAAGAGAAGGAAAAGGGTACTCACCAAAGAGGTTCAAGGATTGAAGTCCATGGCTTCAAATATTATTAGTTTGATTATTTCTTCTTCTCTTTCTTCCATTATGAGCTAAATATCTTTATGCTAAGATTGAAAATGGATATTGTGCGAACCTCCTTAATCTAAGTCTTTTGGATTTCATTCATTATTTGTATTAGAAATTATTAAATGCTTCATATTTGATTGACTGGCCATTAATCATCTTAGTTACATAAATCAATAA
Source organism: Omphalea diandra (assembly GCA_949677035.1). NCBI lineage: Eukaryota > Viridiplantae > Streptophyta > Magnoliopsida > Malpighiales > Euphorbiaceae > Omphalea > Omphalea diandra. Next base: position 25,424 of record CATIWR010055663.1, on the reverse strand, counting down.
TGGAGACATGATTTTCATAAAACGGATAATGCAACAATTCCCTTGTTTTGTTACTGAGTTGAAGAACCTTAACAAGTCATTGTCATCCATTAAGTCTTAATTTATGAGGCAATTACATGATGTCTAGCTTTTGAGTTGAGGAACTGTTAGCTTAACATGCTTTTGTATGTTAATTTCTACTAGAAAGGGATGAATTGATCACCATAGTGACTCGATAGTAGCACTTGATGAATGAACTAATTAGATAAGGATTAGGAAATCATTGGAAAGTCACCAAGTAAATTTGAACCCCTAGCTAACTTCTTATATTAATTGCTTCATTTGCAATTACTTTGTTTATATTTTACCTAGTTTAAATTCTTAGTTTAAACCTTCTTTTATAATGGATTTGTATTGTACACTTGCAACTTAATGGTTTTCATAAAGTATTCACCCGTCATCAAGCTTTTTTGCGTCGTTGTTAGGGATCAACATCATTAATACTGAGCAATTATTTCTATATTATTCTAAAATTTTCTTTTTCTTTTTTAGTTCTTATTTCTTTTTTAATTAATTAGAACTTCATGACATGGATGTGTTCAAGTTTCTACAAGCTTAGTTATCTATCCTTTATATGAAATTAAATTCCATGACTTCTAATGTGGTTTCTTTTTTTTTTTTTTTTTTTTTGCATGTGGTATGTGAATTTTATGGGAAGGTTGGCCATAACATGCCACATGGGGAAATCCTTTTGCACAAGGACAAGTGGTATGAGAATTATTTGGGGAGATTGGTCATATAAGCATAGCTTGTCAAATGGAGAATTCTTTTACAAATGGTCAAGTAAGTTTTATTGGAAATTTCAATCACCAAACCTATGATCCTTATTATAACACTTATAACTTTGGTTGGCAAGACCACCCTAACTTTTCTCGGTCAAATGATAATTAATTGAACCTAAATCTCCAAGCTTCCTTAATTTTTCATGAACCACTAGCCTTTCAACCCCAAGAGGAAAAGTCTAACCTGGAAATCCTATTAGAGAAATTTATCACAAAAAATGATGCTAGGTTAGCATAACAAGATGAGATGATAAGTCTTCCAATTTTTCATCAATCGCCAATCTACCCACCCCAAGAGGAAAAGCCTAACCTAGAAATCCTATTAGAGAAATTCATCAGCGAAATTGATGCTAAGTTAGAAAACCAAGATGAGATGATAAAAAGTTTATATGTAAAGCCATAAAACTATTCTTCTTTTTTTCCATAACCTTGAGATTCAAATGGGACCAATGGATAATGATTTAAACATTATATCTCATATGACCTTACTTAGTGCCTTTGAACTCAAATTAATAAAGCAAATCAAGGAAATTGCATTAAGAAGTGGTGAGGAGATCAATTCAAAGGTGAAATAGGAGGAAAGAACCAAGAATTAAAATGACAAAGACAAAGAGTTAATTAAAGAAGATAATCCAAAGGAGGAAGTCAATCCTTATGTGCCACCCAAGCCTTATGTGCCTCACCTTTCCTTTAAGATTAGAGAAGTATAAGGAAAAGAAAGAGCTTTATTGGCTTGGGGCACTAAGAAGAGGGGTTGAATTAGTGGGTTGTTTTAAAATTAAAAAGAAGATTTATGTGTTTATGAAGTGAATAAGAAGATGAAAAGAATCAATACAAAGGTTTATAGTGGTTTGGGTGTTAATAAACCCTATGTCCACTCACTAATTCTATACAATTGGGTATTTCACTCAACTAACTTGGTGTTTCCAAGCTCACACCAAACTTATACAACTTATATTTTATGGCTCACATAAAACCCTTACAATTTGCATTTTCTAGGTTCATACAAAAAACCTATCACAAGAGTTTTTAGGCTCACACTTCAACCTCTTACAAGAGTTTTAGAATCTAGGCTAACTCTCAACCTACTTACAATGGTGTTTATTGCTCACACTAAACAATCAACCACACTAAAAGAAGAATAAAAGAATGAGTAGCAAATTGGAAAGAGTTTGGTTACAATAATTCAATTCTCTTGCATTTACATCTATTTGGTGGAGTATTTATAGCCTACATCCACCAAAGAGACGTTACTTTAAAACTATGCCTTTTGCTAGGTAGATTTTGCATTAAATACTTATTAGGCAACAGTCGCAACTGCTAATAGTAGTTCGTGATCGTGAATTTCCAATTTGCATTGAGGAGTCAAAAATCATGGTAGAGAACCCCGTTCTGTGTCTAACGATTAGGCCATGTGTCACTCATCCATTGGTTATCTAAGAAAAATAGTCTTTTGTTCTGCCTGCTACTTAAAAGTCACGGTCACGAGTTGTCTTTGCCTTGAGTGTGACTGAGACCGTGAATTCCTCTATTTGATGAGCAAATTACTACTTTTTGAGTCGTGATCATGACCAACAATTCACTCTAATGATTTTTGATATTCAATGGTTACTTTGGACATTTGGCGTGTTGTGGCTGTGGCTTTAGTTCCCTCCTTTGTCACTATGAAATTTGCAAATCAAGACAAGGACGCGATAACTAACGCGAATTCCTCTATGACTCAAGTTCATTTCCTTTGTTTAAGACGCGACTGTAAATTTGCTCACGAATTCCTTTGGCCTAGCTTCTTTCATCCTTATAGCTTATTCGCAGTCATGATTTAGGGGATACAGGCTGTGAATTTGGATGACCTTCATAAGGTTAGAGATTTTGATTTCCATCCAATTTTGAATTGAAAAACTATCTTATGAACTGCAAAACAATACTTAATGAAAACATTTAGAACAGATCAATCTCTATTGTCAAGATCAAAAGAGGTTCATGACTTAGATTTAACCAATCTAGTCCAGTAATCTCCCCTTTTTTGATTTTGACAACTTAGATTGATCTTATGGAGAATCAAATGCATGAGTTGTAAAGTTGGGATGGTCAATAATGAAATGATTAATGAATACTTAAAGAAATTATAGTCAATGATCAAAGAAATTCTAAATACTCTAAGTTTTTGAAAAAAAAATGCTCTCCCTCAATTTATGCTTTTTTGCTTTACTTATTTTCTCTCCATATACTTCACTTAGGCCACTCTCCTCCTTTGGCAAGATAAAAAAGAGGGTAAACATGGACAAGTAGATGAAATGCATAAAGGTGAGAAAAAGTGATCATAAGGAGCAAATAATACCTCATATAATCATAAGAATTGCAATCAAATATAACAACTTTCAATCACATGGCATATGAGACAAAGAATTACAAATCAAACACTTTTATTTATTTACAAATTGTGGGATCAACTAGTGTTTACATTAAGAAAAACAAAATAGATACAACAAAATTCCTAAAGACAATCTAAAAGATTAGAGAATTGTCATCATCTCCAGAATTATCTTGATCTTCATTGTCTCCTCCTCCCTCTGTTTCATCACCTTCCTCAAAATTTTCATCATCCTCCTCATCTAGTGTGTCCTCCCAATCTTCAAAATCTAGAAAATGGTAGGGGGGAGCACCTACTTTCTCTTGTAAATCCACCAGGTCATTGTGTATGTGGGAAATGAGGAGAAATCTTCTCTTGAGCATCCTCATTACCTTGTCCAATTTTTAGTTGATGGTGGCAAGAAAGACTTTAGACTTAGGTTTTGGTTAAGGAGGTAGGACTGATTATGCTCCTTCTTTAATGACAAGCCTTTTTCTTTTGGAGACTTAGGATGTTTCTATCTTTTTTGCTCCAAAAGCACCCAAAACATAAGCATAAGAATCAGGATGAATGGCTTTTTCATTGATAAGATATGTGAGGTCCATAAAGTTTTAAGAGGGAAAAAGCTTCTTATTGAGGAATTTTTCATTTTCCTCATTAAGAACACGAACATATCTATAGATGGTAGTTACATGAGAAGGGAGAAGAAACTGACTCTTGGGTTTGGTTCTGATGTGAATCAGTTGATCCATAAGATATCGACAAGTTTGTATGGGCTTATTTTTGACAAGGCATAAAAGGAAAGCAAAATCATTTTGGAACAATTTTTCATTACCATCCCTCTTGCGTTAATAGAAAAGGTGATGATGCGATGAAGTAGCCAAAAACGTTGGGTTCAAATGTATTTGGCTAAGGAAGTTTTGGGGTCATGTTTGGTCTCGATGGAAATCTTTGACCAAAACTTAGAATAAATAACATCAAGAGTTAAAATGATGAATGGAATGTCATTTTCAACTTGAAGGTCGAAAATATTGGATAATTATTCAAAGCTAATGGATCTCCAAAAGCACGAAATACTAATCCATATTGGCCAGAATGCGATTCGAATCTCTGACTAAAAGTCACAGTACACATGAACTCTCTCATGATTTTCTCATATCTGGGCTCATCACAAAATATTAATTCATTCCACCCCAGGTTAGACAAAAATGTGTGTTGATTCCAAGTGACTCAAGGAGAAAGCTAAAACAAATTTTGTTTAGTAGGATGATTTTGGAGGCTGCCTTGTAGTGATCATTCTCTTCTTTTGTAATCCCTTTCATTTGGTGTAGAGCTGGGGGTCCAGAAGGTTGTGCTACTACCTTTCCCTTCTCTACTCTTGAAGCTTTCTTAGGGGCCATTTGAAAATTAAAGGAAGATTAAAGATATAAGAGTAAGAAGATGATGGATAGAGATAACTTGGTAAAAGTGATATGAATCACTATTTGGGGGGTTTATATGGGCCAAGAAAGGTTGTGAAAACGACTAAAAATAGTAAAAAAAGAAATAAATGAAGAAGTGCAATGGTTGTCAATCAAATCACTTAAATGTGTGGCAGCTACCCAAATCGTGACTGCGATCTAAAGTCGCGACCACTAATTCTGAAAAATATGAGTAATATACAAATAATTGTCGAGAAACTACACGTTCAACGGTCAAAAGTTTTGAAATTTGAATAAATTCGTAGTGGGGATTGAAAGTCACGATTGCGAATTGATGGTTGTTAGCCAAAAAATGAGTACCTGTAATTCGCAATTGTAAATCATGGAATAGCGACCGCAAATTACAAGGCAAAAGGATAACTATGAAATTTTAAGGCTTGACATCTAACACTGTGATCCACTTTAATATTTACATATAAAAGAATAAACATCATACACATTATAAGGCAATAATTCAATCATGGAATAATGAAACATGTAAAATGATCTAAAATTTTCACTTTAGGGAGCTTCCATCAAGCATTCCTAATTCTCTCTTAATGAAGTTTATCCTTTTTTCATTGAGAGGTTTAGTGAAATTGTCTGCAAGTTGATGATTTGTGTCTATAAACTCTAACACATCATCATCATTTTGGACATGATTTCTAAGAAACTGATGCCTAATGTCAATATGTTTGCTTCTAAAATGTGGGATGAGATTTTTTGAAAGATTAATTGCACTTGTGTTGTCACATTTGATGGGATCAACAACTTTGCCATAATCCTTTAATTGTTGTTTCATCCAAAGAACTTGGGTACAATAATAACCCGTAGCTACATACTCAGATTCAGCGGTGGATAAGGTAATTGAAACTTACTTCTTACTAAACCAAGACACTAAACATTCTCCTATAGATTAGCAAGTTCCAAAAGTGCTCTTTCTATCTAAAAGACTACCAGCATAGTCCTCATCCAAGTAACCTATGAGACTAAATGAAGAATCTCTAGGATACCACAACCCTAAATGTAATGTGCTATGTAAATATTTGAAAATTCTTTTGATAACATTCAAATGCGATTTTTTAAGACAAGATTGAAATTTAGCACACATGCATACACTAAACATTATATCAGATCTAAAAGCGATAAGATAAAGTAGAGAACTAATCATACCTCAATATCTCTTCTCATCAATCGTCTTACCCGATTCATCCTTGTTTAATTTGATGGTACGGCTCATTGGAGTTTTTGCTACTTTGCATCCACCCATGCCAAATTTCTTGAGAATGTCCATTATGTATTTGGATTGGTTGATAAAGATCCCTTCTTTGGTTTGCTTTATTTGTAGACCAAGGAAAAACTTGAGCTCTCCAATCATGCTCATCTCGAAACTCCTTATATAGAGATTCATTAGTAGCACCAAAAATGATATCATCAACATAAATTTGTACTATTAGTGTATCATGATTATGGCTTTTTACAAATAATGTTATGTCAACCTTCCCCTTTTTAAAATCATTTTTCAAAAGAAAAGAACTAAGCCTTTCATACTAAGCTCCTGTAGCTTGATTCAAACCATATAAGCCTTTATTCAATTTAAAAACATAATTTGGAAAACTATGAGATTCAAAACCAAAAAGTTGTTCAACATACACTTCCTCCTCAATGACACCATTTAGAAAAGCACTCTTGACATCTATTTGAAAAAATTTAAAATTCATATGACATGCATAAGCCAAAAGAATTCTAATGGCCTCTAACTTGCTACAAGGGCATAGGTTTCATCAGAGTCTATGCCTTCCTCTTAGTTGTAACCTTTTGTAACCAATCTTGCCTTATTTCTAGTAATAAACCCTTGCACACCTAACTCATTCCTAAACACCCATTTGCAACCTATAATTGTGTGTTCTTTAGGCCTAGGAACAAGTTCCCACACATTATTTATCTCAAATTGGTTGAGTTCCTCTTGCCTAGCAATCACCCAACTCTCATCATCAAGAGCTTCATCAATAGATTTTGGGTTAAAATGAGAAACAAATGCAAAATTATTATCTAAAATGTTAAGTTGAGATCTAGTACTTACACCTTTTGAAGTATCACTAATGATTAAATCTTTGGGGTGATGCTTGGAGAATCTCCAATCCTTTAGTAGAACTTGACTTAGCAATTCTTTTTATTGATGTTGTGGTTCTTTATCTACTCTTGATAATTTTTCCTCATCATTATCCTTGTCTTCCTCTCTTATAGTGTGCTCCAATTCCAATTTCTCAAAGTCACCTACAAGATTATCAACAAAAGAACATTTCCCAAGATCAAGCTTATTAGATTCATCAAATATAATATGCGTAGACTCTTTAAGAACCATTGAACTCTTATTAAAGACCATATAGGCCTTACTAGTGGTGGAATAACCTAAGAATATGCCCTCATTAGTTTTTGAGTCAAATTTCCCAAGATTATCCTTGGTATTCAATATATAGCACTTACGTCCAAATACTCTTAGGTATGATATCTTAGGCTTTCTACCATTCCATAGCTCCTAAGAAGTTTTATTGAGAATGGGTATTTTGAAAACTCGATTTGCAATATAACATGAAGTATTAATAACTTCAGCCCATATGTAATTTGGCAAAAAATACTCATTGAGCATAGTTCTATCTATATCTACTAGTGTTGTATTTTTCCTCTCTACAACACCATTTTGTTGTGGTGTTTTAATAGTTGAAAAGTTGTGAAAAATCTCATTCTCTTGGAAATAAGATTCAAAAGACTCATTTTGAAATTCCTTTTCATGGTCACTTCTTATTGAAGAAATGAAACAACCCTTTTCATTTTGAATTCTTTTTGCAAAGCTTTTAAAAACATCAAAAGTATCATACTTATGAGTTAGAAAGGACACCTAAGTAAACCTAGAGTAATCATCAACTAGGACTAGTGCATAATGTTTTTCACCTAAACTAGCACTCTCAGTAGGTCTTATCAAGTCCATATGAATTAATTGAAGAGGTCTAGATGTACTTACAATATTCTTTGCTTTGAAGGAAGATTGATGTTGCTTCCCCATTTGGCAAGGACCATAAATCTTGTCTCTAAAAAACTTTAGCTTTAGAGGACCTTCCACTAGCTTTCCTTTTGATAAGCTTTGCAAGAGCTCTATGCTAGCATGCCCAAGCCTTCTATGCCATAACCAAACTTTATTACTGAAAGACACAAGACACTCAAAATATTGGTTAGCCAAATTGTCTAAGTCAATTAGATAGGTATTGGCTTTCCTTTCACCCTTGAAAACTACATTTTTATCTACTAAAATGGTAACTTGACATTTTCTAGGGTCAAAGGTGACTTTATTACCTTTGTTATATAACTGACTTACATTAAGGAAATTATGTTACAAGCTATTAACAAGTAAAACATCATTAATTAAAAAATAACCATTCTTACCAATGGTCCCAATGCCAATTACCTTACCCTTGGCATTGTTATCATATGTGACATTGGCACCTTCTTTTTCCTTTAAGGCCATGAATAGCTTCTTATTGTCTGTCATGTGCTTGCCAATCATTTACTTTATTGGTGGCTGCCAAACACCCCTACATAACATAAATAAATCATCTTTGCTTTGGTACCCAAGTATACATATGTCCTAGGGATTAGGTTTTGAAGGATCATCCAACTTAAGGTGAGCCTTCCTAATGTAACAAAAAATATTTATATGTCCATATTTTATGTAATAGTGGCATTGGAGTTTAGACCTATGTGTCTTTCTCCTATGCATTACCTTGGTATGAGTAGGGAGTTTTCTTATACCTACATAATGTGTGTGTGAGCATGAACATGTATGAATGAGTGTTGATGTAACTTTTCTGTGCGGTTTGAGTGAACATGCCTTTTATTGTACATGTATGCATGATTGACCTTTTTAGCAATAGGCTTAGGGTCTTGTTGCATCTTTCCCTTGCCCTTAAGCAATGGGCGTTTAGTGCCTTGGCCATTTTTCTTTCTAACAACCTCAATACTTGAAGTTTTTAGTGTTAAGGCCTTGATGAAAGTTGTGAGTGAGGGAGTAGAAGAAGTAGAGGCTTTATTGAAGCCTAGACCATGCCTAATCAAGGGAGGTCTTTGTGATACAATGAGTATATCCAAAGCTTCCTTACCCTTGTGGAACTTAAAAATAGAGTTTATAAGCTCAATGACTTTTCCTTTTAAAGAGTCATTTTCTTTTCTCAATGAAACTAGAGATGAAGATGATTTATAAAGGCTTTTCATAGATTTGTTGAGTTCTTCATTTGAAGCCCTCAATTCACTTACAAGACTAGTTAGGGATTTGAATTCATCTTCTAATTTAGTGCACTTCTTCTTGTAAGTTTTCATTTGTGACTTATATTTATCACATTTCATGGTGAAAGCTTTTAGAAGTTCATCATCTACATCATATAGTTTATTAAAATCTAAATAAGAGCGAGGTTAAAAGCTTACTTCATTGGATGAATACTTTTGAGCCATGAAGCAAAGGTTTGCAACTTCTCCCTCTTCATCTTCTTCATTTGAGCTATCATCCAAAATGGCTTTGAAGCTTTTTCTTTTTTCTCTATCCCTTTTTTTCTTTTTCTTCAATTTAGGGTGATCATATTTAATGTGGCCTTGCTTGCCACATTCATAGTAAGTGATATCATTTGATTTCTCTTTGAGAGTAGAAGTTGCTTTCTTAAAGTTCCTTCTCTCCTTCCTTCTTCTAATCAACTCAGTTGTTATAGAGAGCATTGCTAGTTCCTCGTCCTCTTTGTTACTCTCTTCTTCACTTGAAGTTACTTCCACTTCCTTCTCTTTAGATGTAGACTTGAGTGCTAAGGTCTACCTTTATTATTTTTTAGATTTTTTTTTCCTTAACCCTCATTTTCTTCATTTCTTCATCTTTCTTTAAGGCTAACTCATGAGTTAAGAGTTTGCCTATCAAGACATCTGTTGGCACCTTCCCTATTTCCAGGTTGGACTCTTGGATACTACACACTTTAGCATCAAATTTCTCAAGAGGTGAAGATTTCAGAATTTTAGAATTTACCTCATAATTTGTGAGGACTCTTTTAAACTTTTTCATGTTGGTGACGATTGCTAGCAGTCTATTTATCATGTCTGTGATGCTTTCTTCCTATTTCATCATGAACAACTCTCACTTTGTCACGTACATCTCAAGTCGGCTAGACTTCACCGAGATGGTGCCCTCATAATAGTTCTCCAATGCCTTCTAAATACCATGAGCAGTTAGGTAATGTTTAACCTTCTAATTTCTTTTATTGAAAGAGAGCTTAGAAGGATTGCCATGGCTCTTTTATTTCTACCATTGGATCTTTTATGTGCTTCAATCCACTCCTCTCTAGGGATTAGCTCCTCACTTTCTTCCACTACTTTGGTGGGTGGCTTCCATTCCTTAGCAACAATATCCCATAGATCTAGCACCTTCGTATCTAGATAGATTTCAATCCTATACTTCCAATGAGTATAGTCAGCTCCATCAAAATATGGCTTGAGATGAGTGTGAATTCTTTCCTATGCCACAATCTTTACTCACACAATTAAGCTTTTTAATGAGACTTGGCTATGATACCACTTATTGGTCTAGGGCACCACGAAGGGGGTTGAATTGGTGGGTTGTTTTAAAATTAATAAGAAGATTTATGTGTTTAAGAAGTGAAAAAGAAGATGAGAAGAATCAACACAAAGGTTTATAGTGGTTCAAGTGTTAACAAACCCTACATCCACTCCTTAATTTTACACAATTTGGTATTTCACTCAACTAACTTAGTGTTTTCAAGCTACACCAAACTTATACAACTTGTGTTTTATGGCTTACACAAAATGCTTACAACTTATGTTTTCTAGGCTTTCACAAAAAACCTCTCACAAGTGTTTTTAGGCTCACACTTCAACCTCTTACAAGAGTTTTAGAATCTAGGCTAACTCTCAACCTATTTACAATGGTGTTTATAGCAAACACCAAACAATCAGCCATGCTTAAAGAAGAGTAAAAGAATGAGTAGCTAATTGGCAAGAGTTTGGTTACAATTAATTCAATTCTCTTGTATTTACCTCTGTTTGGTGGAGTATTTATAGCCCACATCCACCAAAGAGATGTTACTCTAAAACTATTCCTAAAACTCCATATGTAAATTTTACATTAAATGCTTGTTAGGCAGAAGTCGTGGTCGCTACTAGCAGTTCATGGCAATAAATTTCCAATTTGCACTGAAAAACTAAAAATTGTGGTAGAGAACTTCATTCTGTGTCTAACAGCTTATCCACGTGTCACTCATCCATTGGTTGTCTAAGAAAAATAGTCATTATGTTCTACATGCTACTTAAAAGTCGAGATCGCAAGTTGTCTTTGCCTTGGGTGTGATTGAGACCACAAATTCCTCTGTTTGATGAGGAAATAAATTACAACTTCTTGAGTCATAGTCATGACCAACAATTTGCCCTTATGATTTTTGATATTCAACAATTACCTTGGACACTTGTCATGCTGTGGTTGTGGCTTTGGTTCCCTCCTTTGTCACTATGAAATTTACGGTCGCGATAAAGACGCAATAGCCACTTAATTCCTCTATGGCTAAAGCTCATTTCCTTCGACTAGGTCATGGTTGCAAATTCACCCGCGAATTCCTTTGGCCTAGCTCTTTCCATCCTTAGAGCTTATTCACGATCACGATTTTGGAAATACAGGCTGTGAATTTGGATGACCTTCATAAGGTTGGAGATTTTGATTTCCATCTAACTTTCAATTGAAAAACTATCTTATAAACTACAAAACAACACTTAATGAAAACATTTAGAACTGATCAATCTCTTTTGTTAAGATAAAAAAAGGTTCATGACTTAGGTTTAACCAGCCTAGTCTAACAAGCTCATTGAGGATGGAAAACCATAATGAATGTCACTCATGGAGGAGAGATTTTTTAGTATTGATGATGTTGGCCTAGGGCACTAAGAAGGAGGGGTTGAATTGGTGTTCAATTAAAAAATAAAATGAGGGATAAGGTGGTTAAGAAGTTGAGTAGAAGAAGAGAGAAATTGATACAAGTGTTTATAGTGGTTTGGGTGTTAACTAACCCTACGTCCACTACCCAATTCCCAACAATTGTCACTCAACTCAAATGGTGTTTCCAAGCTCACACCAAATTTTTATAACTTGTGTTTTCTAGGCTCATATAAAAACCTCTTACAAGTGTTTTCAAGGCTCACACTAAACCCTCTCACAAGTGTTTTCAAGGCTCACACTAAAACCTCTCACAAGTGTTTTCAAGGCTCACACTAAAACCTCTTACAATGGTGTTTATTGCTCACATCAAACAATCACTAAAGCATAAATAAGAATTGAAAGAATGAGTAGCAAATTTGCAAGAGTTTGGTTATAAATTAATGAATTCTCTTGTCTTTACATTTGTTTGGTGGAGTATTTATAGCACATATCCACCAAAGAGACGTTAGACTAAAACTATCAACAAATCTCAAAGATGTGCTAGGTAGATTCAACATTAAATGCTTGTCAGGCTGAAGTTGCGATCCGAATTTCCAATTTCGCTGAAAATCCAGTTTGTGTCTAATGGCTAGTCCACATGTCAGCTTTTCATTGGTCATGTAGGAAAATACAGTTGTTGTGTTCTAACCACTCTCAAATGGTCATGAGATATCAATGCCTTGGGTGCAACTGAGACTGTAAATTCCTTTGTTTTGAAGAGAAACTTCAATTGTTTGAGTTGCAGTCGCGAATGAACTTTTGCCCTTACAAATTTTGATCTTCAATGGAAACTTGGGACACTTGGCAAGTTGTGGTTATGGCTTTGGTTCCCTCCTTTGTCAATATGAAATTCATGATCGCGACTAAGGTACGACACACACCATGAATTCTTCTGTGACTAAGGCTTTGCCAATTTTGGGTGTGTCGCGGTAGTGAAGTTGTCCATGAATTCCTCTGGCCTAACTTCATCCTTCCTTGTGACTGATTTGCAGTTGCGATTTACAATACACTCACCTCGAATTAAAGTGAACTTTACAAGGTTAGAGATTTAGACTCCATCTAACTTCCATGACAAAATCTAACTTATAATATGCAAAACAACACTTAATGAAAGCATTAGAATTGATGAATCTCTATTTTCAAGATCAAAAGAGGTTCATGACTTAGGTTAAATCAGCCTAGTCCAACAATCTCCCTCTTTTTGATTTTGACAACTTAGATTGATACTAAGGAAAAATAAATGCATGAATTTTGAAGTTGTGAAGTTGGAATGGTAAATGATTCAATGAATGCTTAAAAATTTATAGACAAAGATCAAGGTGAAATTTCTTAAGTATGACATTCAATCAATCAAAGTGAAATTTCTAAGAATGACTACAATGCTCCCCCTCAACTTATGCTATTTACTTGTAAATTATTTTTTCTCCCCCTTAGATTCTTTCTTGATTCTATCTCTCCCCCTTTGGCAAGATAAAAAAGAAGGTTTATAAGGCAAAAGAACAAATGCATAACACATAGAAAAATGTTCATAAATAGCAAAATTAATAAGAATTGCAATCATAAAAGTAAATTCCATCAATCACATAAGACAAAGAATTTCAAAGAAACATTTTTATTCATTTGTAAGCAAACTGTGGGATTACAATTCTTCATTCAAAAATAAAAAGAAAATATAAAGAAATCCTATTTTAGAATATTGGAGATCATCATCATCTCGAGAAGTTTCTTCTTCTTCTTCATTGTCTCCACCTTCTGCTTTATCTCCATCCTCAACTTCTTCATTGCCTTCTTCTTCTTGGTTATCTTCAAATTTAGTAAAATTTGAAAGATGGCAAGGAGGAAAACATAATTTTTCTTACAAATCCACCATGTCACTATGAAGATGTGAGAGAAAAAGGAATCGCCTCTTTATAATTCTCATCATCTTGTCCAATTTGGCGTTAATGGTGGCAAGAGATAGTTTGGATTTGGGTTTTGGTTGAGGAGGGGAGATTGGTGGGGCTCCTTCTTCAATGATGAGCCTCTTCCTTTTGGAGGCTTGGGAAGTTTCCATCTTCTTAGCCCTAAAAGCAGCCAAGGTATAAGTTGTTGCCCCTAGGCACCAAAAAAGCGGGGTTGAATTAGTGTATAAAAAAATTAGGAACAAAGGATAAAGAAGAGTAGAAGAATGAGGCACATGATTTATAGTGGTTCAGGTATAATCGACCCTGCGTCCACTCCCCAATTCTCCGCAATTGGGTGTTCTAGTAACTTTAAATGGTGTTTCTAAGCTCACACCTAACTTTTACACTTTGTGTTTTAAAGGCTCACACAATAACCTTTACACTATGTGTTTTTAAGGCTCACATAAAAACCTCTCTTTAGTGTTTTTACAAGCTCACACTATAATCTTTACACTTAGTGTTTAATGCTCACATCCAACACTTACAATCTCATAAAGAAGAGAAGAAAATGAGTAGCAAAAGATTAAGAGCTTTAACACATGTAATGAATTCTCTTTCTATCTTATTTCTCACTGTTTGGTGGAGTATTTATACCCCATACTAACCAAAGAGATGTTAGACTTTAAAGCTCAATAAATCTTTAAGACATGCTAGGTAGATTATGCATTAATTGCATGTCAGGCTAAAGTCATGGTGGCTACTAGTCAATTGCGGTCGTGAAATCCAAATTTCCATATGGGAGGCAAAAATTGCGGTGAAAAAATCCGTTTGTGTCTAACGGTTAATCCATGTGGCAGCTTCTTATTGGTCCACTAGGAAAATATAGCCGTTGTGTTCTAATTGCCCACAAAAGTCACGGTCACTATTCTTCTTTGTACATGACATGATTAAGAACGTGAATCCTTTTGTTTGAAAGACAATCTTCTTTTTTTGGAATCGTGGTCACTACCCAAAATGTTGCTCTCGCGATTTTTGTTCTTTAATGGATACTTGGGACACTTAGCATGCTGTGATTGTGGACTGGCTTCCCTCTTTAGTTACTTTGAAAGTCATGGTCGCGACTGAGGCATGACACATACCGAAAATTTGTTTGTGACTTTGGCACTCGCATCTTTGGATGAGTCGCGGTGGCGAAGATGCCCTCGAATCCTTCTGGCCGAGTTTCACCATTTCCTTGAACTTGGTTGTCGTCGCGAGTTATAAACCATTGACCGCGAATTTGGATGAACTTTGCCTACTTGAGGATTATGCAATCCTTCAAACTTTCAATAGAAATCTAACTCAATTTCTGCAAAACAACACTTAGTTGAAATATTAGATATGATCAATCTCCTTTTTCAAGATCAAAAGAGGTCAAAGACTTAGGATTACTCATCCTAGTCTAACATATGTGTCTGGGTGTATAGCTTTAATGTTTATTAAATAGGTGAGTTCAAGAAAATTTTATGAAGGAAGAAGTTTCTTAGTGAGGAATTTTTCATTTTCCTCATCAAGTGCCCCTATGAATCGATACATGGCTGTTATATGTGAAGGAAGAAGGAATTGGCTTTTTGGGTTGGTGCTCATGTGGATCAATTGACTTACAAGATACCGACTGATTTGGATAGGTTTATTTTTGACAAGGCAGAATAGAAAGGCCAAGTCCTTTTGAGACACTTTCTCATTACCATCACCTCTAGCATTTACTGAAAAGGTGATGATACGATGGGGTATCCAAATAGGTAGGGTTTTTTTATGTATTAAGCTAGGGAGGTTTTCGGGTCGTGTTTGGTTTTAATGGAAAATTTCAACCAAAATTCAGAATATATTATGTCAAGAGTGGAGATAATGAAAGGGATATTTTCTCTGACTTGAAGCTTAAAAAAGGAGGAAAGTTGTTAAAAGGTAATAAAGTATGGATCACTAAAAGCCCAAAAAACTAACACGTTTTACTTCGCTCGTGATTCTACTTTGCGATTCAATTAAACTGTACACATGAATTCCCTAATGACTTCTTCATAACCAGGTTCATCTTGAAAGATGAACTTATTCTAGCCCAAGTTCGATAGGAATGCACAAATTTCTACATTAATTCCAAGAGTCTCCAATAAAAATGTAGAAGGAATTTTATTGGGGAGGATGATTTTTGAAGAGTTGGCTTTGAAGTGCTCCTTCTTTTCCTTTGTGATTCCCTTCATTAGATGAAGTGCTGGGGGTGTAGATGGTTGACCCACAACCTTGCCCTTTTTTGCTCTTAAAATTTTCTTGGGAGTCATGTGAGAAGGTAGAGAGAGTTTGGGAATTTAGAGAGTTTTAGAAAGGGAATTGATTTTGAATTGGATGAAGTAATAAGAATCACTGTTTAGGGGGTTTATATAACCATTGAAGGGGTGTGAAAATGGCTAGAAATGGATTTATGAAGAGTTGGAAATGATTGGTAGTCAAATCACTTAATGGCTTGGCAATTACTCAAATTCACATCCATGAATTAAGGAATCAAGACCGTGATTTTCGAAAAATGTGAGTAATGAACAAAAATTCCTTAGGAATATGCACTACCAATGGTAAAAAAATTTGGAACCTTGACTAAATTCACAGTGGAGAGTGATAGTCGCGATGTGAATCCGGGTGACATGGATTGTTAATTCGCTACCGTGAATAATGAATGGCGACCGCGAATTACAAGGGAACAAGAAAAATTAGGTTTTTAAAAAATTCAAAGTTGTGATCCACTTATTGATGCTAAATTAATTGCAATATGTCACAAAAAAGCACAAGACATCTTGAAAGGTAAAAAACAATCAACACATACACAATGAACACATAAGATCAAAATTTTCACTTTAGGGAGCTTCCATCAAGCATTTCCAATTCTCTTTAATGAAGTTCAATCTTTCTTCATTGAGAGGTTTAATAAAAATATTTGCAAGTTGATGATTTGTGTCAATAAATTCTAACACAACATCACCTTTTTGGACATGATCTTTGAGAAAATAGTGTCTAATGTTTATATGTTTACTCTTAGAGTGTTGGATGAGATTCTTAGAGAGATTGATAGCACTAATGTTATCACATTTAATGGGAATGTGATCAATAACTTTGCCAAAATCCTTTAATTGTTGTTTCATCTAAAGGATTTAGGCGCAACAACAACTCGTAGTTACAAACTCAGCTTCCGTAGTGGATAAAGCAACTGAAACTTGCTTTTTGCTAAATCAAGATACTAGACATTCTCCTATAAATTGGCAAGTTCTAGAAGTGCTCTTTCTATCTAAAAAACTACCTCCATAATCCTTATCTTAATAACCTGTGACACTAAAAGATGAGTCCATAAGATACCATAAACCTAAGTTTAATGTGCCATGCAAATACTTGAAAATTCTTTTAACTGTATTTAAATGTGATTCTTTAGGAGAGGATTGGAACCTAGCACACATGCATACACTAAACATAATATTAGGCCTAGAAGCAGTTATATAAAGTAGAGATCCGATCATACCTCAATATCTCTTTTCATCAACTGTCTTACCCAATTAATCTTTGTCTAACTTGATGGTACCACTCATAAGGGTTTTTCCTACTTTGCAACTATCCATGCCAAACTTCTTAAGTATCTTTTTTATGTATTTGGCTTGGTTGATGAAGATCCCTTCTTTGGTTTGCTTGATTTGTAGACCAAGAAAGAACTTGAGCTCTCCCATCACGCTCATTTTGAATTCTCTAGTCATACACTTAGCAAAATCCTCACAAAGAGATTCATTAGTAGCACTAAAAATGATATTATCAACATAAATTTACATAATAAGTGTATCATGCTTGTGCCTTTTAATAAACAATGTAGTGTCCACCTTTCCTTTATCAAAATAATTTTTTAAAAGAAATGAACTAAGCCTTTCATACCAAGCTCTTGGAGCTTATTTCAATCTGTACAAGGCTCTATTCAATTTTAAAACATGATTAGGAAAATTATGAGGCTCAAACCCGGAGGTTGTTCAACATAAACTTCCTCTTCAATTACTCCATTTAAAAATGCACTTTTTACATCCATTGAAAAAGTTTAAAATTCATATGGCATGCAAAGGATAAAAGAATCCTAATGGCCTATAATCTTGTAACAAGGGCAAATGCTTCATTATAATTTATGTCTTCTTTTTGGTTGTAACCCTTAGCAACCAATCTTGCTTTATTCCTAGTGATAAAACCTTGCTCATGTAACTTGTTCCTAAACACATATTGTTCCTAAACACCTATTTGCAACCTATAATTGGGTGTTCTTTAGGCCTAGGAACAAGTTCCCATACCTTATTTCTCTCAAATTAGTTGAGTTCCT
The DNA here is from genome assembly GCA_949677035.1 of Omphalea diandra. Taxonomy (NCBI): domain Eukaryota; kingdom Viridiplantae; phylum Streptophyta; class Magnoliopsida; order Malpighiales; family Euphorbiaceae; genus Omphalea; species Omphalea diandra. Next base: position 7,529 of record CATIWR010055663.1, on the reverse strand, counting down.
CTTGCATGGCAATCACCCAACTTTCATCATCAAGAGCCTCATCAATAGATTTTGGCTCAAGTTGAGAAACAAAAGCAAGATTATTATCTAAAAGATTAAGTTGAGATATAATACTTACACCCTTAGAGGTATCACCAATAATTAAATCTTTAGGGTGGTCCTTGGAGAATCTTCAATCCTTGGGTATATCTTGACTTGGCTCAACTTCTTATTGATGTTGTGGTTCCTCATCTACTTTTGATGATTCATCTTCTTCCTTATCTTTATCCTCTTTTCTTGTAGTGTCTTCCAACTCTAATTTTTCAGTGTCACCTACAAGATCATTAATAAAAATACCTTTCCCAAGATCAAGTTTACTAGATTCATAAAAAACAACATTCATAGACTCTTCAACTACCATAGAACTCTTATTAAAGACTTTATAAGCCTTGCTAAAGGTGGAATAGCCTAAGAATATACCTTCATTAGTCTTAAAATCAAATTTCCCAAATTATCCTTGGTATTCAATATATAGCACTTGCATCTAAATACTTTTAGGTATGATATCTTAGGTTTTCTACCATTCCATAGCTCATAAGATGTTTTATTGAGAATGGGTCTTTCAAAAACTCTATTTGCAATATAACACAAAGTATTAATGGCTTCAGCCCAAAAGCATCTTAGTAAAGAATAGTCATTGAGCATAGTTCTAGCCATTTCTACTAGTGTTCTATTTTTCCTTTCTACAACATCATTTTGTTATGGTGTTGTAGGAGTTAAAAAGTTGTGAAAAACTCTATTCTCCAAATAATATGTTTCAAAAGACTCATTTTGAAATTCCTTTCCATGGTTACTTCTTATAGAAGAAATAAAGTAACCCTTTTCATTTTGAATTCCTTTTGCAAAGCTTTTGAAAGCATCAAAAGTGTCATTCTTGTGAGTTAGAAAAGACACCCAAGTAAACCTAGAGTAATCATCAACTAAGACTAGTGCGTAATGTTTTCCACCTAAGCTAGCACTTATGGTAGGTCCTATTAAGTCCATATGCATTAGTTGAAAAAGTCTAGATGAACTTATAACATTTTTAGCTTTATAGGAGGCTTGATGTTGCTTCCCTATTTAGCAAAGACCACATGTCTTGTCTTTAGTGAAGCTTAGCTTGGGAAGGCCTTCCACTAGCTTTCCTTTTTATAGGCTTTGTAGTAGATCCATGCTTGCATGTCCAAGCCTTCTATGCCATAACCAAGCCTCATTTCTAAAAGACATAAGATACTTGAAAGATTGGTTAGCCAAATTGTCTAAGTCAATTGAGTAGGTATTGCCTTTCCTTTCACCCTTGAAAACAACCTCATCATCCACTAATGTGGTGACTCGATATTCTCTAGGATCAAAGGTGACTTTATTACCTTTGCCACACAATAGACTTACACTCAACAAATTATGTTGTAAGCCATTTACTAATAAAACATTATCAATCAAAGAACAATCATTCTTACCAATGGTTCCAATGCTAATTACCTTACCCTTGGCATTATTGTTATAAAATGTGACATTTTCACCTTCTTTTTCCTTTAATTCATGAATAACTTCCTATTGCTTGTCATATGCTTAGAGCATCCACTATCCACATGCCAATTGCTTGATTTATTAATGGCCGCCACAAATCCCTACACAATACAAGAAAATCACTTTTTCTTAAGTACCCAAGCATACTTGGGTCCTAGAAGGTTAGCAGTCAAAGGGTCCTCTAATTTGAGGTGAGCCTTCCTAATATAACAATGAATATTAATGTGCCCATACTTCATGCAATAGTGACATTAAAGTTTAGACTTGTGAGTGTTATGCACAAACTTAGTATAAGTAAGAGGCCTTCTCATACTTTAGTTATGCAAGTGCATGAATGATAAGGAGTAGTAGAGAATTATTTGTGTTTATGTGTGTGAGCATACTTTTTGTTATACATGTAAGCATGATTGGCCTTTGTTGAAATAGGCCTTGAGTCATTTTGTGCTTTCCCTTTACCTTTAGGCATTGGGAATTTAGTGCTTAGAGCACTTTTCTTCCCCATGATGTTAACACTTGAGGTTTGAGGTTTTAATGCTTTAATAAATGTAGTAGGTGATGGTGTGGATGAGGAGGCTCCATTAAAGCCTAAACCATGTCTAATTAAGGGTGGCCTTTGTGATACTATTAGGGTATCCAAGACTTCCTTTCCCTTATAAAATTTAGAGACAGAGCTTTTAAGCTCAATGACTTCTCCTTTTAGGGGAATTCTCTTTTCTTAATAAAGCTAATGATGAAGACGATTTTTAAAGATTTTCCTTTGATTTTTTGAGTTCTTCATTTGAAGTCCTCAATTCACTTACAAGATCACTAAGGGATTTGTAATCATCCTCTAATTTTGAGCATTTTCTCTTATAAGATTTCATTTATGACTTATACTTGTCACATCTCATAGTGAGAGCTTCTAGAAGCTCTTTATCTACATCATCTAAATTATCATAATCTGAATGAGAATGAGATGAAGTGTTTACCTCATTAGGAGTCTTCTTGAGCCATGAAGCATATATTGACAATCTCTTCATCCTCTTCATCCTCACTTGAGCTATCATCCTAAGTGGCTTTAAAGCTTTTTCTCTTCTCTTTGTCCTTTTTCTCTACTTTTTTAGCTTGGACAATCATATTTGATGTGGCCTTGCTTATCGCACTCATAACAAGTGACTTAATTTGATATCTCTCTAGGATTAAGAGTAGCTTTCTTAAAGTTTCTTCTTTCTTTTCTTCTTCTAATAAGCTCCTTAGTCCTTCTAGAGAGACTTGCTAGCTCTTCTTCCTCCTTGTCACTTTGCTCTTCACTTGTACTAACCTTCACTTCCTTCTCTTTAGAAGTGGACTTGAGTGCCAAGGTTTTCTTTTCATGTTTTTCAAAATTTTCTCCTTGGCCCTTCATTTTCTTCATCTCCTCATCTTTCTTTAAGGCTAACTCATGAGTTAAGAGTTTGCCTATCAAGACATCCGTTGGCACCTTCCATATTTCTAGATTAGATTCTTGGATATTGTACACTCTAACACTAAACTTTTAAAGAGGCAAAGACTTTAAAATTTTAGAGTTTACCTCATGATTTGTGAGAATCCTACCAAACTTCTTCATGTTTTTTATGATTGCTAGGAGTTTATTAGTCATGTCGATGATACTCTCATCCTCCTTTGAACAATTCCCATTTTGTCACATACATCTCTAGCCGACTAGATTTCACCAATATGGTGCCTTCGTGATAGTTCTCCAATTCTTTCCATATACCATGGGCTGTTTGGCAATGTTATACTCTTCTAATCTCTTCTCTTGAGAGAGAGCTTAGAAGAATTGGCATGACTCTCTTGTTCTTGCCATTTGATCTTCTATGTGCTTCAACCCACTCTTCTCTAGGAACGAGTTCTTTACTCCTATCCAACACTTTGGTGGGTGGCTTCCATTCTTCAACCACAACATCCTAAAACATCTGTATCAAGATAGATCCCCATCCTATACTTCTAATGAGTATAATTAGCTCCATCAAAGTAAGGTTTGAGGTGTGAGTGGATTTCCTCTTGTACCATGATATTTGCTCACCCAATTAAGGTTTGTTTGTGAGACTTGGCTTTGATACCACTTGTTGGCCTAGGGCACCAAGAAGAGGGTTGAATTAGTGTTCAATTAAAAAATAAAATGAGGGATAAGGTGGCTAAGAAGTTGAGTAGAAGAAGAGAGAAATTGACATAAGTGTTTATAGTGGTTCGGGTGTTAACTAACCCTACGTCCACTCCACAATTCTCTACAATTGGGTATTTCACAAAACTCAAATGGTGTTTTCAAGCTCACACCAAACATTTACAACTTGTGTTTTTTAAGCTCACACAAAAAACTTTTACAAGCATTTTCAAGGCTCACACTAAATCCTCTCATAAGTGTTTTCAAGGCTCACACTAAAATCTCTTACAATGGTGTTTATTGCTTACACCAAACAATCACTAAAGCATAAATTAGAATTGAAAGAATGAGTAGCAAATTTGTAATTTGGTTACAAATTAATGAATTCTCTTGTATTTACATCTGTTTGGTGGACCATTTATAGCTCATATCCATCAAAGAGACGTTAGATTAAAACTATCAACAAATCTCAAACATGTGCTAGGCAAATTCAACATTAAATGCTTGTCAGGCTGAAGTCATGGTTGGTACTAGATATTTAAGGTCACGAATTTCTAATTTCAGCTGAAAATCCCGTTTGTATCTAACGACTAGTCCATGTGTCAGCTTTCCATTGGTCATCTAGGAAAATATAGTCATTATGTTCTAACCACTCTCAAAAGTCGCAGTCGCAAGATATTAATGCCTTGGGCACAATTGAGACAATGAATTCCTCCATTTTGAAGACAAACCTCAATTGCTTTAGTTGTAGTCGCAAATAAACTTTTGCCCTCGCAATTTCTGATCTTCAATGGACACTTGAAACACTTGGCAAGCTGTGATTGTGGCTTTGGTTCCCTCCTTTGTCACTATGAAATTCGTGGTCGCAACTCAGGCATGACACACACTGCGAATTCTTCTGTGACTAAGGCTTTACCAAATTTAGGTGTGTCGCGGTAGCGAATTTGTCTGCGAATTCCTCTAGCCTAGCTTCATCCTTCCTTATGACTGATTCGCGGTCACAATTAATAATACACTCACCTCGAATTAAAGTGAACTTTACAAGGTTGGAGATTTGGACTCCATCCAACTTCCAATGACAAAATCTAACTTATAATCTGTAAAACAACACTTAATGAAAGCATTGTAATTGATCAATTTCTATTATCAATATCAAAAGAGGTTTATGACTTAGGTTAAATCAACCTAATCCAACAGATGAAAGAGAAGAGCTAGTGTATGAAGCTTGTCACCAAAAAGGAAGGAAATTTAAGCTTGAATAATCTAAAACGATAAGAGATGAAGATGGTTTTATTGCCAAAGAATGCAAGGTAAGTAATCCTCTTCCTTTTGAAATTCATGATACTAACCCATCTTCTGTATACTTTGTTAATAGATGGATCTATGAAGAGGTAACAAAGACACGTCTTTATCTTTTTCATTTTGATCAATTAGATCCATTGCCTTATCTTTACGATCATTCATATTTTAAAGAGCAAAATACCTCAAATGTTCTAATCTTTAATGACATAAACCAAGAAAAAGAGAAGAGGTCAAAAGAAAGAAAGAGGAATTTAAATTGGGTCATCATTAATTTAAGGGATTTGAGTCTAACGAATTGCATGCATCCAATCTTAATGAAGACAATCACAATCCTAAGGTATAGCTTAAATGACCACTTTTAAGGGTCAAGCTAATGACCTTAAATTAGTGGTGACATTTGTGCACTAAGAAGGGGGATTGAATTGGTAGACAAATTTAATTTTGGAAAAAGGGTTAACTAAGAAAATGTGAGAAAAAGTAGAAGAACAATATAATACATAAAAATTTATAGTGGTTCAGGTATTAAAGTGGTTTAGGTATTAACCAACCTTACATCCACTCACTAATTCTTCCAATTGGCTGTTCCACTAATTCTTAATGGTGTTTTCAACCTCATACATAACTTTACAACTTGTGTTTTGTAAAAGTTCACACACAAACTTACAAGTGTTTTTTAAGGCTAACACTTAAACTTATACAAGAGTTTTCTATTGGCTAAATCTTAAACCAATCCTAAAGGATGTTTAAAGGTCACACCAAACTTCTTACAACTCAATAACAAAGAGTAAAAAAAGGAGAGAAAGTTGAGAAATAAATTTGCAAGAGTTTTGCCTTAGTAAATGTTATTCTCTTACATTTATGTCCATTTGGTAGAGTTATTTATAGGTTATTCCCACTAAAGAGATATTAGAGACAAAACTATCTCATAATCTCTAAAGTTGGTGGCAAAATCCAACATTAAATGCTTGTCAGTCAAATGTCATTGATGAGACAAGGAATTTACAATTGCCAATTAAGTTTCTCTCTGAATTTTGCTTTTTCACAGTCGAGATCTTTAATTATGTTTAATGACTAGTACACATGTCATTTCTGCATTGGCTCATCCAAAAAAATATAGTTGCTTGAGTCTCCTAGCTGCAATTGAAGATTGCGAGCACTACTTCTATCTCGTAGGCACTACATGGTCACACTGGCAAACCTTGGCACTGCTGCCTACCATGAATTCAACAAGAGACTTGGAGTGATACAACTTGGAAGGTCGCGATCACTACAAGGAGGGTCACTTTTACAATTTTTGTTTCATTAACAATTCTTACAACACATGGCTTCATCTGGATGGTTACCTAAATCCCTTCAAGTTTTTTTAATAGTCACAGTAGTTAAGGGTGCTATGACTGAGACTGCAAACTCGACTGTCCAAAATGTGTTAGGTTTTGATTGGGATATCAATCATTATTTACTTGTAGCAAGCGTGATTTATAAGTACACCTTGAATATTGGTTCTATTCAACCTCTAATGAAATGACAACTTTCTTTCTACAATCACTATACTTAGAGAAGATGATTAGAGTTTTTCAATCGATGTTGTCAAGATGAAAATAGGTTTGACCAGCCTGGTTTAACAATCTCCTCCTTTTTTATTTTTACAACTTAGATTGAAATATGTAAAAAAAAAAATGCACATAAAATGTGTGAATGGCATTATTTTGAATGTAGAGAACTTAGATTAAATTAAAAGCTCCCCCTTAAGATATGCTCCCCCTATGTTACTTAAAAATTTCAATTTGGCATTTGATTATTCAATAACCAATCATATCCATACCAATAACCTAATCAATCATATCCACACCAATGTCCACACAAGATCCATACTTTGATTTAACCAAGACATTGCATATTCATATCTTATCCCCCTTTATCAGATAAAAAAAAGGAGAAAAGTTCAATTAAAAAGGCAATGACAAGAACAAGGTGGATAAACAATTGTAAATGCAATCAGTTGAGAATTAGAGTAGAATAAAATTTTTTATAAAAATAGAAACATTAACAAAGTTACATGAATAAACACATTAACAACCTCAAACATACATAGGTGTGTGATCATAACACATATGGCAAAAGTTTAGATAAAAAAAAGTAAAAGAAAAGGGAATCAAAGATAAAAATCTAGAGAGATGTTATCATCATCATCAAGATCTTTCTTAGTGTCTTCTTGTTCTTTATTAATGCCTTGATGTCGTGGCTCTTTTTCTTGAGGTGATGCATATTGATTGAGAAGGTGATGATGCGATGAATAAGCCATACACAAAGGTTTTAAGGTTTTTAGAAATGGATTTTTTTAGGTCATGTATTCTTTTTATTGAAATGGTTTTCTAAAAATCAGAAAATATAAAATTGAAAGAAGTAAAGGTAGTAGGAGTGTAATGACCAATTCATTTTAGCTCTGATACCAATAAATGTAACGACCATTTTCATTTACATAACTCATATCATTCATGTTCAAAATACATATGCATAAAGGTTTTATCCATCCTACACACAATCAAACATTTATTTGATG
>CATIWR010055655.1:0-14134 GCA_949677035.1 Omphalea diandra | reverse complement strand
TATATATATATATTAAAGAGTAGCACTAACTTTTGGCAAATTATATTGTGGACTTGAACCATGATGTATCATGATTTCAGGGTCCAAATACGATGCGACACTCAATTACGTACACTTATTTATGTAATTGAATATTCCTTTCTTTTTTTAATGTCTTCCTTTCTTTATTGCCTTTTTTTTTTTCCGCATCTCTTTCTTTAATTTTTTAATTACATTGACAATATAATTATTATTATTATTACTCCATCTGTTTAGAAAAAATATACTTATTTTTATTTTTTATATCAATTAAGAAAATGATTAATTTAATTAAACTTACAATTTTTATCTAATATTTTATATGAATATCTTTTCACTTATATTAGTAAATTTTTCATTACTATTCTGTTTTATGTTTATTAGTATTCTCTTGTACGTTCATTATTATTCATTTTATGTTTATTAATATTCTCTTATATATTTATTATTATTATATTATATGTTCATAAAACACTTTTGGATGTTCATCAAATATTTTATTGAATATTTATTAATATTTCTTTTATATGTTCATCGATATATTAAATGTTCATATGTTTTTAGTGTATGATATGTATGTTTATTATATGTTAAAATATTAATAATTACTATTATCTTGAATATTTATTAATATTTTCTTGAATATTCATTTGTATTTCTTGTATGTTCATTGCTATTCTATTATATGTTTACACACACTTTCATGATTCATTACTATATTGTTGGATATTCATCAATATTTTATTGAATGTTTATTAACATTCCTTTACATATTTTATTTCTACTTTTGTTGCATGTTTATTAGTGTCTTAAATGTTCATTTGTATTTTATGTGTATGTTTATTGCTATTATCTTGAATATTCATTTTGCTATTATCTTGAATATTCATTCATTTTGTTCATTTTCATTGATTACTACTCAAATATCCATTATTTCTATGTCCAATGTTCATCATATATAGTATTCATATTCATCACTTTTTCATGTAATATTACTCATGAGTTAATTTTATCCATTAAAACATATATTTAATATTTATACAGAAATAAAAATTTAAAATTAAATTAAATCAAATTAAATAATAATAGAAAATCTAAATCAAACTAGTTGAATATTCTATTAATTCATGATATTTACTATAATAAATAGCAAAAATCAATAAAATAAAATAAGAAAAAGAAAAAAAAGAGTGAAATTTGCACAAAAAACTGAATTAGAACATGTGATATTTGAAGTGAATATTGAAGTAGATGTGAATGAAGACACTCGAACTATGATGTTACATAATGCAAGGTACACAGTATAACGACTACTGATCATTGGGTATAGATGTATTGTAAAACCCAAAACTGACCATGGTCCTGCTTTGGTAGCAATTCAAACTTGGAACAATCTTTAAATTGCAAAAAGCCCATCATGCCTTTTGGGCCTTTCTACTCCGACCCAACAAAGTTCTCGGAAAATAGGACTACAGAATTTCATAATTAGAAGTCTGTGTCCTTAATAGGGAAACAGAAATCTTTGCCACCTGAATATTATTTCTCACAAAATGTGAATATTCTATTACTTGTGGTAAGTTGGTGGTCATAGGAATGATTTTTTTTTTTTTTTATTTGCACCCGTATAACCATCCACTAATTAAAATTTTTTTGATATATATTAAAAAATTATTATTAATCTTATTGCTTATTGTGATTTATTATCTTCTTTACATTTAATCAACGTATCAACATATACACTTGATGACATGTAAGAATTTGCTCATAGAAATTATGTATTAATATTAGCATTAATATTTTTAAAATTAGATCAGTCAATGAATTGATTAATTGATTAATTTTCAATTTAATTGATTCGACTAGTTTGAGGTTATTTTTTTGTCATAATTTGTAATTATAATTATTATTTATTAGTAATGGACATTAATTGGATGATGTGAAAAGAAATTTAAATTAGGATATAGTTTACATTATTGAGAATTTAATTTAAGAAAATACGTATGGAAAAATTTATTGATTTTATTATTAATTGATTATTTATTTTATTTTTATTTCTAGTTACTAATTTACAGTTTAATTGAATGATGAATTAATGATAGGAATAGTTAAAACTCATTTTCGTCAAATTTTTATTATCTCTCTCTCCATAAAGTTTTATGAATCAAATTTTTATTATCTCTCTCTCCATAAAGTTTTTATGAATTAGCTAATATTTTTAAGAACTTAAATATTTTTGAATTTATATAATTGTATCTAACTTTTAAAAAGATGCTATTTTATCTTAATTAACCATATTTAGTTGTAATTCTATCCAAAGTCAAAATTAAGTTAATTAGCTTGTAGTAATTATAGATGTGAAAAGTCACGTATTTAAAAAATAATTTTTAGCACAGTAGATGATATTCCATTGTTCAAAAAGTATTTTTAAAAAGAAAATCATTTAAACTTTTTAAAAAGAGGTCACTCAATCTACTCTGATCATGAGTAAAATTATAATTAAATAGGCTAAATTATGGCACAATAACCTATTTTTAAAGTTTTAATTATAATTATAACAGTTAAAAAGTTTAATTTTAAAAATATTGGACCTAATCAGTTGATTATAATGGTAATTGTATTTATTTTTATAATCATTTTTCTATTTTCACACATCATCGTATATATATACACAACTATATTATTTACAGTATATAATCTTATATATTGATCTTAATAGATAAAAGAGTTTACTTATCTCTTGATTTTTTTAAATAGTTCGAGGATGCTCTTAAAAAAAAAATATTGTTTATAATATATTTATGTTTAGTCTCTACTTTTAATCTTTTAACAAACATTTTGTAATGTAATAGTAGAGGAGACCTTATAATTTAAGCATATGTGTAGCATATATGATGGTTGTATTATGTTTTGAGAAAATTATTTTATTTTGTACTTTTTATTTGAATTTCAATATAATTTATTACAATATAAAAGATTTATTTAGATAAATTTTTATTTATTGTCATTGAATATTTAAAAATTATATATATATGTGTGTGAATATGCGCACGCGTCTGTGCGCATGTCCGCACACGTGCTGCAGTGATAGGTGTTGCATCTTACAATAGTCACAATAGTGTTGGGATTAAAGACGCGTTTGATGCTTTTTTTTTTTTTTCAAATATGTAATTTATTTATTTTATATTTAGTTTCTATATTTTTTTTTTCTCAAATTCTATATTATTTTCGATCACTTTTTGTGTGTTAAAAAAAATTATAATAAACTAAACAAGACTTTAGTAACAACAATCATGCCAAATTGTGCTTGACTCATTATTTCATATACAAAATTTACTTATTTTCTATATAAAATTTAAAGAAATTCTATATATACAAAATTATTTCATTTCACATATATAATTTATTTAAATTCTACATACACTTGAACAAATTTTGTGTACACTTGAAAAAAAAGAAAAAAAACTATACATTTAAGACACTTAAATATTTTATTCATTTTATACAAAATTTAAAGAAAAAAATTGAAAAAATTCTATTTCTATTTAAAGAAAAAAGAAAAAAAATAAAAAAATTTTAACACTTCAAGACAATTAAATATTTTGTTCATTTTTATGCAAAATTTGAAAAAAAAACAAATCTTTGAATAAATTTTATTTTTATTTAAAGAAAAAAGTTATAGTACCTAAATATTCAAATATTTTATTTTTTTGTATAAAAATTTTTTAAAAAAAGGTAAAAAAAACATTTTAACAAATTTTATTTTTTAATTAAAAAAAAAAAACTAAATTGTTACCCTCGAAGGCACCCAAAAGTGAACTTGGGTGCGACACAGGCGGGACACACTTTTTCCGTTCATTAATAATGCGCATGTTACTCCAACATCTAAATGGCATGTCATTGGGCCGTTATCTGACAGCTTTCCCGTCTCTATAAACCCCGACTCTATTGTTCCTCTAATTCTACCAAAGCTACCGTTCCTCTGCTTCCATCATGCGTCCGTGTCTCTTTCTTCCATTCCCGTAAGGGCATTGCTATGCTTCGATTGAAAATGTTTATTGGTTTACAGAGCAATCTTGTAGGGTTTAACCGTTTGTTTTTGTTGCATTATTGTATAATAATATTGTTTGTTGTTATATTGTAGTTTCTGATTTGATTCTTGAAATCTTGGGTTAGTACTTGGATCATTGGATTAGTTTTAGCCATTTTATTGTTTGATTGGAAGCAAACGGAATGCTGGTTGTTTTTTTGGAGGTTCAGGGTGTGTGAGTAACAGACTTTGTGTATCATGTGTTTGATGTTGTGCTTCATTCAGAGTTACTAACCCCTTTTCCTCTGTTTGATTGGAATTGCATATCTCTTGGATTGTTATGTTGACATTTCTTGATGCAGATGCTCCATTAGGAGAGGAAAATATTAAGTACCAGTACGTGCTCCTGTTGTCAATATAAGTTGAACTATGTCTCCCAATCTTGTAAACACCATAGCGTATGCTAGGAATTTGAACAAGAGCCAACTTGGAGGTGTCATATTTGGTTGCAAGAACAACACCATGAATGAGTGCCTCGCTAAACAACTCTTTGGTCAGTAATCTACTTTCCATTAATTCCAATTTTAAATGTATTTTTGTTAGTTCTTCTCGTTTAGTTTCATACTCTGTGTCGCCACAACTTGTCCTGGTCCTCTTATGAATTTTTACTATTGGGCATTTGGATTTTTGTTGCTTGTTTTTCTATATGAAGATATAAGTTAGAATTAGAAAATTGAGGCTTATAAGTTAGACTTATTCTTAGGTTTGGAAATCTTTAACTTAATTAACTGAAATTTTAGCAGCTGATATGTGATTCATGCTGAGTGTTGTCTCCTTGATCTTATGAAAGTACTTCAATTTAATCAGGCTTGCCAGCTCAACACTTTTCATATGTAAAAAATATTGATCCCGGCTTGCCGCTGTTCCTTTTCAACTATAGCGATAGGAAACTTCATGGAATCTTTGAGGCTGCTAGTTCTGGACAAATGAATATCAACCCATATGGGTGGACAGCTGATGGTTCTCGGAGAACCCAATATCCTGCGCAGGTATTGTATTAAAAATTTCACAAATGCTCTAATTTTCAGTCATATGATTAGATCTTGGACGTGATGGGCTATGATAAAGAAAAAGGGCTTTTCAACATCTTGGACGTGATGGGCTATGATAAAGAAAAAGGGCTTTTCCACTGATGTTCTCCTATTTTTTATAAGGTTCAAATTTGTGTCCGGCTGCAATGCACTCCGCTGACTGAAGAACAGTTCAAAACCATAATCGCAGACAACTACTACGATCGTAACCATTTCTGGTTTGAGCTAGACCATGCACAAACCAGCAAGCTGATCTCACTATTAGCATCATTTGCAGTTGCACCTAGTAATTCTACACCTGAGAATAAAACAAAATGGATACCTATAAACCAACCTTTTCCTTTGTCTGAGAAAAGAGATGAAGGATCTAAAACACTTGCTTTCGAGTTTCAATCAAGTCACAAATTGGATTACCTTGATGTTTCTTCTTCTTTAGAATGCGAGAACAGGCCTCTAGAGAATCAGTCAGATATTAACAGAGTGCATCAAGGTGAGAAAGACTTTGTACTCAAGCAATTGCAGGAATTGGCTCTTAATGATGGACCTAAAGATTTGTCTTTGAGGGATTCTGTAGAAGATTCTGCTGTTAACAGCGATATGTGCTTGGAGGAAAAAATGTCCACAGAGGATCCAATGGGCTTTGGGTTGAAGAATGAACAGAGTCCTTGTACCTCATGTCAGAGCATTATAGCTCAGGTAGTAGAGGATGCATTATTCATCACTTTTGTGTTCTCATTTGTGTTCATGCTCATTTTTCTCTGTGTATGTAGTTTGTCAAAGAGATAGAGGAGCTTAAGGCTCTTAAAAGAGAACAAACTCAGACGATATACCATTTGGAGCAGAAGCTGGTACAGCTTGACTTCTGCCTTTTTCCTTTAACTGTAGTGCTCTGAAGTTGATTATCTCCTGTGGAATTGTTATAAGTAAATTAATCCATCAAATGTGATGCCACTTAAGAAATTCAGAATTCTAGGTATCACTTTGACTTAGCGATTTTATGAAGTTATTAATACTTTCTTGTTGGTGTTGGTGATTTATTTTTGTCCATAATGACCTTTGATTTGAGAAATTCATTTACCTGCAATTTGTTTGGATTTACCTTTGTGTTTTATATTGTGGGTTGAAATGTGTATACAATACTTGATTGGAAATAAAAGAATTTGTTCAATATTTTCTTCTGTAGTTGGCTATGCCTAGAAATTGTGCAAACAGAATATTTGTGCAATGTATAAAATATTGGTTACAACATGCAAATGAGGCTAAGTGTCATGTTAAACTAAGTAATCACATGATACCCAAACCAGATATATTGAAGTTGGAGATGCTTTGGTGCATCTGGGCTGAGAGAGGAATGGGATAAGGAAAGCAATTATAATTAAGTTCGTGTGAGTTGTGTGAACATTACACAACTGTAATCTGTAGATAATAAATTAGACATACATGACTTATTCTTTTTTATTTCTCTAGAGATGTGTGACTTAAATCTCTAACAGTGTTGACATAAATATCTTCTGGTTGGTAAATTTGTACTTTCTCATGTTTGATCCATGTCATCTATGCATTGTTGGACAGCAAATTTTTGTTTGTTTTATTTGGTGATTGTGGCATTTCAGGTTGATGCTGATGCAAAAATTCAACAGTTGAAAAATCGCTGTATGATGTTGGAGTCTATGTCTAATCCTTCTGAGACACAGATTAATGATTCATCAAATGATTCTTTTGATGTTGAGCATCTGGATCCTACTAAGTCCATTTATCTATTGGGGGGATATGATGGTGAATCTTGGCTGTCAGCTTTGGATTTATATCTCCCTTCAAAAGATGCTTTGAAGTCTTTGAGGCCAATTAGCACTGTTCGTTCATATGCTTCTGTTGCATTATTAAATAACGAAGTTTACGTTTTTGGTGGGGGCAATGGCTGTTCATGGTATGACACAGGTATTAGCTTTAAAAAAATTTAGTTGTTGCTTAGAAAAGTTTAAAGCTTGTTCATGCCTGACAGTACTGTTATTTTCTTGAAAGTTGAATCATACAATCCAGCTACAGACCAATGGACTTTGCGCCCTTCCTTGGCTGAGAAAAAGGGAAGTTTAAGTGGTGCCACTTTAGATGGCAAAATATTTGCAGTTGGAGGTGGGAATGGGTTGGAATGCTTTTCAAGTGTTGAAATGCTTGATTTAGATGTTGGGCGATGGATTCCAACTAGATCAATGCTACAGAAGGTTAACTTATTGCTTCATGTCTGTGCTTCTTTTGGTGCATCATGCAAGAACATGATAAATTTTCAGAGGTTAACTTTATTCTTACCATAAATTATGCTTACCTTATAGCTTTAAAATCTTATTGAAGTCTAGGTGTTACAACCTTATCATAACCTCAAAGGAAAATGAAATTACTGGTTATAAGATATCCATAAGAAATAGTCGTCTTATGGATAGGTTTGCATTTTAGTTATCTTGATTTTTCTTATTTGAACTGCAAATGTTGCAAAGGTGTGCCATCTCTTAGAAAGTTAATCCTTTGTTCGAGCACAGTCTTTTTCTATTAGGTAGAAAAAATTGGAGGCCTCATATTTTCCTCATTTACTCAAATAAAACATGGCAAGGAGTTGTTAACCTTTCCATCAAGTAATGTAATATATTATAACAGAAAAGTATTGGTGCAATCCTGAAAATCGAACAACATAATGCTTCTTGTTAATGAAGTTCCAGACCTTTCATGACATCAGATCTTGGCAATTTAAAATGACTTTTTTATGACGGGAAAAGATGTCTTAATAAGTCATTGTCATTGTGGATACCATTGCAAAGGTTTTCTTTTTCTGTTGATTTTATGAATATGTGATAACATGCCTATTCTGAAATTGCATATACCTTTCTATTTTTTCCTCTTGCCTTTATATGCTTTTCATGTCCTTGAGGAATGTCTCTATGGATGCTTTGTTGGAGCTGATTAACATCTAGTCCATTTTTCCAGCGATTTGCACTTGCTGCTGTAGAACTTAATGGTGCTATCTATGCTACTGGAGGATTTGATGGGAGTGATTACTTGAAGTAAGACACAATGCTACTTTTTGATTTTCCTTAGATTGTCAAGTATTCATAGGCATGCAGTTATGCTCAAATTAGTAAGCATATATTTATATGCTTAAATGCTCAGCTGTAAGGAACAAGTATTTTGTACTGGTTTCCGATGTTAATTTGCATGTACCAACATTTAAAGGTTAACATGTGGTTAATAAAAAGTCTTTTTGTTTCTGATCGGAGTCATGCAAATTAATACCTGCCATGAGATCAAGATGTTCCTGAAATTACTATTTTTTATTGGTTTTGGGTTTTCCCTTACAAACTTTGGATTGACTGTGTGTTTCGTATATGTTCATAAAAGGAGGGTGTTTAGTTATGAAGTTTAAAATGATTCTGACTATTGAAAATTATTGTTGGATACTTCTCAACATGACCTGCTTAGTTAGTCTGTCACCTGTTTGACATTTGATTTCATAAAAATGTGCAATGCTTCAGAAGATTCACAATGACGTGTTCACATAATCAGACATTGTGGCCCTGCTCCAATATCTGGATCTTATGGTGTTGCCAGGTCTGACTCATTGTGTCCCTCTTGAGAGTTGGAACACAGTTGGCACACTACAGTGATTGAGCCACTAAAGAAGCTTGAATTGTTAATTTATTTTGGTACCATAGAGGTTTATCTGTGACTTAAATTTCATCAAATTAATATATTTGAGAGGGAATTGTGAAGAGATTTAATGATTCATTGTCACTTGATCCGTCATGAATTTCTGCTTCATGAAACAAAGGATCCTCTATATCCAGGTTCTATTGATCATTTGCAAAATCTATCACATTAAGAGCCTTGTTTGCATTCTGATTAACCCAAAGCTTTGACAAGATCCACTCTGGGTAGCTAATAATTGACAGAAATATTTAAAGAACTACTACAAGAGCAAGAAGTGCAGTTGGAACCAAGATGTTGATTTTAATTTTTGTGGTTAGGGTTATATTTTAGATCCATTGAATTGTAATTGTATTTCAAAGAGTTCAAGTTGCTACTTTACATTTTCTTTTATCATGGGCTTTGGATGGTATAGTTTTGGAGCCATAATTCATGAGAAAATTATTGATTTCTTTTCTTGTCCTTGAATAATATTGGTTGTGTTGTGGACTAGTTAATATCTGGTCTGTATGTTTTACAACCTATTGATTGGTCTGATATCCTTAGCTTTTGACCGTTTGGCACGTAATGCTTAGAGAGAATGCTTGGATGGTAATTTGAGAGGATAATGCTTGGATGTTAATTCGAGAAATATTTAACTAGAAGCAATCTGTTTCTGTCACTGTGTAAGATCTCTTATAATTTGAAAATACTGGGAATGTGCTCCAATATAGACTATCAGATGATGGTATGTGTTTGGACAGAAAATCCTTTTCAGTGATTGAAATTTTTGTACTCACAGGTCTGCTGAAAGATTTGACCCTAGAGAACATGCTTGGATGAGAATTGCAAGTATGAACACAAAGAGGGGCTGCCATTCGTTGGTTGTTTTGAATGAAAAATTGTAAGTCAGTTCATTAATTTTTTTCATTCGGCAGCATGTGGAACTTTGCTGATAACTGTGCAATCTGCACATGGTTATCCAAGGGAAGGCCATAATTAGATGACAGATTATCACATATTATTATTTTGTGTGCAAGGTGGGGACCTGCGTGGAAAGTAATTTTTTTTTTTTCATTTGAGATATTCATAGTAGTTAATTATGTTCCATTTTCTCAAAACACAAAGGTTAAATATACTCTGATAGCATGAGAGGCAACTGCAGTCCCTATGGGCTGCAGACAAAAGATCCAGTGTATTTTCCTCTAGTTGTAGACAGAAACCTCAAGTTTTAGATGAACAGGTTAACAAATTAGGGCACTCAGATGTTCTTAGAAAGATCTTTTCCTCTAAAAGTATGAATTATCGTACTGAAGGCTAAAATTTGCAATATTTTAGCAACCAAGTGTCAATGTTTTCATGCTTTTTATATCAACAATTTTTTTAGGTATGCCCTAGGTGGCTATGATGGAAATTCAATGGTTCCAAGCGTTGAAATGTTTGATCCACGTCTTGGCTCATGGGTGAACGGGGAGCCAATGAACAAGTCTAGAGGTTATTCTGCTGCTGCTGTGGTTGATGAATGTATATTTGTAATTGGAGGGGTCAGATCTGGTGATGACATTATAGACACGGTATGTATTACTCTGCCCCACATTCTTTGTTTAGTTCTGTTGTGGGTGCGTCAATCTTGATTTTAGTATCACCCTATGTATCAGGTTGAACTTTTCAAGGAGGGGGAGGCATGGCAAGAAAACACCACAGAGACCCTTGGGAAAAGATGCTTCTTGTCGGCTTTTGTTTTACAGTCATAGAAATTGTTGCTGATGTTGCAGGTATGAATATTGATTTTTGATGTGCATGGGGAGGATGTTCATCTCAGCCTATTTTCTTTTGTATGGTCATAGCCCAAAGTGCTTCGCCAGTAGTTTGAGTGATTAACATTGGGCTGTAAAATGACACGAAAGATGTCTAGATCTAATGGCGTTGCTGGGAAATTCTTTTGTTCAACATATCACTTTTCTCTTTGCCATCCTCTTAATATGGCATTATGAGTTTCACTTCCGTTAGCTAAATCATTTGATAAATCCACGTAACGTTATTCTGTCAAGTAGTCGTGCTGAGCATATGGATAGACTACTGGGTGAGAACGTAAGAGCACTGGTGAATAATTTTCTTTATCGGGTTCCATGAGATCACATCTCTGGAATCATATACTCCATCTTCCAATTTTTACATTATCTAAGAAAATATATTAAATATTTTGCCAACTCATTTGCATTTTCATCTATACTCTTAATTATATTAATGAGATAATAAATGTATTTTACTTAATAATTAATAAGTGTATATGAGAAAAAATAATTATAAATATTTTTGATTTAGTGAGAGTGGGCTTGTGTTTTGGGACATTTCAAAAAAGAATAGTAAACAACTTTTTTGGGATGAAAGGAGTATTCATAGTGAATAATTTAGGAATTTTGTAATTAAATGTTTTCAGAATTCGATTGACAGTCGGTTCGATAATCAATGAAATTGAAGACTGGTTAGTGATTTGATATCATACAATATTCAAAATTAACAAAAAAATTGAAAAAATTAATCAAAATTAAAAATTGAATCAAACCGATTAAATTTAAAACTATATTGTTTTATAAATGAAAATTTTAAAAATTTCTAAAAATTATAATTTAATAAATATTAAAATTTTTTATTACTTTATTATGTTATATATGTTTGTAATTTTTTAAATATTTTAAGTATTATTTATATATGTTGGACTAGGTTATTTAAACCTAAGTCAAAACTCTCTTTTCATCTTGACAATATAGATTGCAAGGTTTTAATATCAATTTTAAATGTTGTTTTTGTAGATATTAAGATAAAATCTCATTAGGAGAAGTAAGAAACTCCGAGTATGAAAATCTGCTATTGAAATTAGTGACCGCGAATTTTGAAAAAGTAGCTGTTGAGATTCAAAAGTCGCGACTGCAAATTTCAGTAGCTACCGCGAATTTCAAAAACAACATCTACATGATTATAAAGACGATTTCACGGTGACAATTGCGTCCGAAAAGGAAAATAGCGACCGCGAATTTTAAGATCCGTTAGAAAGATTCAACAGCTAGTTTTTGAAGAGAGTAATGGTTTCCTGTCACATGGACTAACCGTTAGACACAGTTCTAATTTAGCGACAAATTTCATCTAACAAACATTTAATGCAAGATATGTCTAGCACAACTTAGAGATTTAGGCATAATTTTTTTGTAACATCTCTTTGGTGGTTATTGTCTATAAATACACCACCAAATGGACTTGAATGCAAGAGGAAAACTATTGATATGTGCCAAAACTCTTGCAAAGTTAATTCATAACTTTAATTCTTTATTTCTTTGTACATAGTTTGGTGTGAGCTTTAAACACCTTTTAGGTTGGGTTTGAGAGTTAACCCTTGTATAGAAAACTCTTGTATAGATTTGAGAGTGAGCCTTACAAAACTCTTGTATAGGTTGAGTGTGAGCATTGAAAAACACTTGTAAGGTTTGGTGTGAGCCTAAACACTATGTTGAGTGTGAGCCTTGAAAAAAACACTTGTAAGGTTTAGTGTGAGCCTAAACACTAAATTAAGTGTGGGCTTGTAAAACATTAGAGATTGAGTGAAATACCCAATTAGTGAATTGGGGAGTGGATGTAGAGTTGGTTAATACTCGAACCACTATAAAACTCTTGTGTTCATTCTTCTCTTACCCTTTCTCTAATCTTTCATTTTTGTAAGCTTCCTCTAAAATCTAAAGTTTAAATTTGCCATCAATTCAAACCCCTTCCCCCCCTCCCCCCCTCTTCTTGGTGCACTAAGGCTAACAATTGGTATCGGAGCCAAGTCTCAATTCAAACCTTAATTGGGTGAGAAAAGATTAATGACATAAGAAGGAGTCCACTCTTACCTTAATCCTCATTTTGATGACAATGATTATACTCTTTGGAAGCATAAAATGGAGATTTGTCTTGATAGTGATCTCATCAACTTAAGAGTGGAAGCCTTCAACAAAGATGATTGAAAGTCAAAAGTTCAAATTTGCCATCAATTCAAACCCCTTCCCCCCCTCCCCCCTTCTTCTTGGTGCACTAAGGCTAACAATTGGTATCAGAGCCAAGTCTCAATTCAAACCTTAATTGGGTGAGAAAAGATTAATGACATAAGAAGGAGTCCACTCTTACCTTAGTCCCCATTTTGATGGCAATGATTATACTCTTTAGAAGCATAAAATTGAGATCTGTCTTGATAGTGATCTCATCAACTTAAGAGTGGAAGCCTTCAACAAAGATAATTGAAGGAGTAGAGGTGGCAATTGCAAGAGAAGAATGGAGTGAAGCATAAAGGAAGGCAAATGGGAAGAATAAGAGGGCAATGACTATTCTCCTAAGCTCCATGTCAAAACAAGAAACTGGAAGAGTCCAACATTGTCAAACTACACATATCATATGAAAAACATTAGAAAATTATCATGAGGGCACAACTCTTGTGAAATCAAGCAGGTTGGAGATGTTGTGACAGAGTGAGAGTTTTTCATGATGAAAGACCATGCACATATCACCAAAATGACAAATAGACTCCTATCTGTTGTCATAAGCATGAAAAAGTTTAGAAGGCTTCTTACCAACTATGAGGTACATACTAAAATCCTCAAAACTCTTCCATTGGATAAATATGGTGCAAGAGTATGCAACATTCAAGAGTCCAATCCAGAGATTGGAAAAATGCCAATTGATGCCCTCATTAGTAAGCTTCTCATTCATGAGATGACTCTCAAGAAAGATGAAGAGATGAAGAAGCTAAGAGGACAAAGACACAAAGAGGAGAAGAAAACTCTGGCCTTCAAAGCTCAATAAGATTATTCAAGATCAAGTGACTTAAACGAAAGTGATAAAGAAGAAAAAGAGCTTGCCAAAATATCAAGAATGACGAAGGAGTTGATGAAAAGGAGAAGAGAAAGAAGAATCTAAAGAAAGTCATCTTCCTATCATCATAAGGAAAAGAAGAAGACCTTTAAGGCTACTTGGGATGATGATTCAAGTGATGAAGATGAAGATGGAGATGAAGTAGCAAACTTTTACTTCATGGCTCAAGAAGACTCCTCCAAAGAGGTAAGTACTTCTCCACACTCTTATAATGATTATGATGCATTTGATGAAATAGATGATGAACTTTTAGAAGCTCTCACTTTGAAATGTGACAAATATAAGTCAAATGAAAACTTACAAGAAAAAATGTTCCAAACTAGAGGATGAATTTAAATCCTTAAATGATCTTGTAAGTGAGTTGAGGACTTCTAATGAAGAACTCAAAAAGTCTCTAAAGAGTCTTTCTAAGTCTTCATCCTCTCTT
>CATIWR010055633.1:0-38722 GCA_949677035.1 Omphalea diandra | reverse complement strand
TACCCTATGCTAATGCCCTATAGACATATAAGACTATCTCATATGATAATGCATAATAGTGCAAATGTCATGTCATGTTCATATGTATGTCCCTATGGAACCTATCCCTGCTCTGATACCAAAAATTGTAATGACCATTTTCATTTACAAAACTCATAGCATTCATGTCCAAAATACATATGCATAAAGGTTTTATTCATCATACATACATAATCAAACATGTATTTAATTTACATATATGTTAACTAATGTCAAGACTAGTGACCATAACTAGTTCCTATCTAAATGTATGTACATGACACAAGGAGAGAGAGTTGGAATTCAGTCGACGACCTGTGGTCCATGTGTCTTAATGCAAAAACTCTAAGCACCAAAGTGTGAATCCCTATTCTTTGGTATCTTAAAAATATAATTGCGATTTGGTGAGTCGCGACTCAATGAATAAAAATAATAATCAGATTTTTATGTCACAACCAACAATCAAATATCATCATGATACATTACAAGTATAACATTTGACTATGCAAGTGTAAGTGTAATAGATTAATTTTTGTCGTGACCATGCAAGGCAAACATTGCTCCCGAGAATTTATATGATTCAAGTGACATTTGATTTTGCTGGCAAGCATATAACAAGTGATTCATTTGATCAATAACATGTGCCAATGGGACCTATTGGCCCATCTTCCATAGTATTTGCAAGTGTTTGACGAGCCGATCACAACACCTTTTTAGTTCCATGTGCAAGTGCTCATTCACAAATGGTATACTAAGTAATCATTAAGAGTATATGATTCTCACTTGACTTTTATTCACATGTAAAATGTAACAATTCAATCATATATACATGTAATAGAACATAATCATATCATAAAATTATCACACACACACACACACATTAATCTAATTATGGTTTTTACTAACCTTTTGATGTGACTAACCTTTATGGTAGGTTTAGTTCTCTCTCTAAGGCTTCCTCAAAGTTTTGAGATCCTAACATTTGATACATACATGGTTATAAGTATGTCAAAATGATTATGAATGCTTGGTATGCAACTATGGCATGATTCATGCAAGTGGACCTAGTGTTTATGCATATTTTCTTTATATGGCAGCCTAAGCTTGCTACACTCTCACAACAATACTCTAGATATACTTATCCAAATGACTTGATTATTTTTTCTGAATAAACTAAACATATAATGATACAACATTTTTAAATTTTAGGCCAATATAAGATACACAGAAAATAGGGTGAATTTTTGAATTTTGCTCCGTTTCAATGTTATCTCAATTTGAGTAGGTCTTATATTCTTGGGTATATCTCAAATTGTACAAATCAAATTGAAAAACTGATTTACTAGAAGTTGCACAACATATAAAGGAATATTTTTAATGTTTTATTAATTGTCTAATTCAGTCTATAAAATCACCAAAACAAATAACCAATCTCAGGGTGAGCAGATTTTCAACATGGTGATAATCAGTCATAATGAAGGGGAAATATCTCAACAACCATAAAAAATTTGGTAATAAAATTTTACAGTCATGTATATAATATATAAATATACAACTTTCAAGTTTAACACATCACCAAATTCCTAATCTATGGCTATCAAATTCATAGAAAACAGAATTAAAATATAGGTAAGGTTTCAACTAGGTACAGGGTTCAAATTCAATGAGCCATATCTCTTTCCACAAGACAAATCAATCAAATATTCTTTAAAGATGCTTAGAAGGGATATATCCCTACAAGTTTCATGTTTTACACTTTGTCAAAATCAAAACATGAGGCCATCAAAATGTAAGAAAACAAAAAGACTGAGGTGATTTCTGTTGGTTGTGAACCAGCCCTAATGATGGAACCATAACTCCTCACTCACACCAAATAAAGCAAAAATGTTTCAAATGCATTTATATGAGGGATAAAGCTACAACTTTTATATTTTATACTTTATCTAATTCCTCTTCTATGGTTATGAAATTGTGGGCACAAAATTTTGCTCTAACAACAAAATCAACACAATCAGCTATTGTTCTTTTGAATTTCAACTTCCATCCAAGAGTTCTACCTCAAATATTCCATAATTCTCACTAACCATGCATGATTAACATGTCATGAAGGTTAATTTCATTTGGGAAGAAGATAAATTAAGTTACCTATTGTCTCAGAACCAGAAAAGCTGAGATTTCCTCCTTAGGCAGCTCACTCTTCTCCTTCTCTTTCTTATTATTATTCTTCTTCTTTCCTTTGTTTCTTCCTTAGCTCTCTCTTTCTTCTGTTGTACCTCATATATAAGCTCTGTATTCTGATCCTAAGGGGTCAAAAATTCCACTTGTAAACCTATTGTAATAAGATAAAATCATGGTGTTGCATTCCTATTGGTTGGAAGTTCACTTTCCTCTTTTAGTCCCTCTTCTTCACTCCTTAAGCACCTCCATCCATCTCCTAATTCCTAGATTCTCCTTATACTTTTGAATAAGCTTTATAACGCCATTATTTATGATGCTATAACATGCACACAACATAAGACAATTTTCCATGGAACTACACAAACATTACATATATGTTCAAGTGTCCCAAATAAAATGGTGTATGTGTCATCATCGTATTTATCTAATTCACGTGTCTAAATTATCATTTATCCAATGCCTATGTTCATGTGTGGTTTCAAATCATTTATGCAATGAATATGTTCATGTGATAATGCTAATGAATGTGAATGGGGATGTTACATAAAGTTCTCTAAAGACAAGATATGTGGGTCATGCCATATGGGAAAGCAACATCAATCTTCTTTCAAAGCAAAGAAGTTGTAAGTACATCAAGACCACTTCATCTTATCCATATGTCCTTAATAGGACCTATTAGGAGTGCTAGTTTAGGTGACAAATATTATGCAGTTGTCCTAGTTAATGACTACTCTAGGTTTATTTAGGTATCCTTTCTAGCTCATAAGCATGATACTTTTGATGATTTTAAAAATTTTGCAAAAAGAGTTCAAAACAAAAAGGGCTACTTCATTTCTTCTATAAGAAGTGATCATGGAAAAGAATTTCAAAATAAATCTTATTGCTTAGAGAATGAGATTTTTCATAACTTTTCAACTTTTAGATCATCACAACAAAATGGTGTTGTAGAGAGAAAAACTAGGACAATAGTAGAGATGGCTATAACTATGCTTAATGAGTATTCATTGCCTAATTACTTTTGAGTTGAAGCTATCAATACTTCATGTTATATTGCAAATTGTGTTTTCAAAAGACCCATTCTTAATAAAACCTCTTATGAGCTTTAGAATGGTAGAAAACCTAAGTTTTCATACCTAAGAGTATTTGGATGTAAGTGTTATATCTTGAATACCAACGATAATCTTGGAAATTTTTATTCAAAAACAAATGAAGTTATTTTCCTAGGTTATTCCACCACAACAAAGCCTATAAAGTCTTTAATAAAAGATCTATAGTTGTTTAAGAGTCCATGAACATTGTATTTGATGAATATAGTAAACTAGATCTTAGGAAAGGTTTTCTTATTGATAATCTTGTAGGTGACTTTGAGAAATTAGAGTTTGAGTCAACCACAGGAAAGGTGAATAAAGATCATGATGAAGGCAAGTCATCAAGAGAGGAAATGGAACCTCAACATCAACAAATAGAAATCC
This sequence comes from Omphalea diandra, assembly GCA_949677035.1. Classification (NCBI taxonomy): domain Eukaryota; kingdom Viridiplantae; phylum Streptophyta; class Magnoliopsida; order Malpighiales; family Euphorbiaceae; genus Omphalea; species Omphalea diandra. Next base: position 35,054 of record CATIWR010055633.1, on the reverse strand, counting down.
CAAATCATGGTCTTTATAAGGATTGGAGATTCTCCAAGCATCACCCAAAGGACTAATCATTGGTGATACATCCAAGGGTGTAAGTGCTAGATCTCATCTCAATTCTTTCGATAGTAATCTTACATTTGTTTCTCAATTTGATCCAAAATCTATTGAAAATTTGAGCCAAAATCTATTGATGAGGCTCTTAATGATGAGAGTTAGGTAATTGCAATGCAAGAGGAACTCAACCAATTTGAGAGAAACAATGTATGGGAACTTGTTCCTAGGCATAAGGAATACCTTATTATAGGTTCCAAATGGGTGTTCAGGAATAAGTTGGATAAGCAAAGGTTCATCACTAGAAATAAGGCTAGATTGGTTACTAAGGGATAAAACCAAGAGGAAGGCATTGACTATGATGAAACCTATACCCCTCTTAACAAGATTAGAGGCCATTAGGATTCTTTTTGCATATGCATGACATAAGAATTTCAAACTTTTCTAAATGGATTTTAAAAGTGCATTTTCAAATGGTATCATTGAGGAGGAAGTTAATATTGAACAACCTCTTGGATTTGAATCTCATATCTTTCCAAATCATATTTTTAAATTGAATAAATCTTGATTGGCTTGAAATAAGCTCCACGAGCTTGGTATGAAATACTAAGTTCATTCCTTTTGAAAAATGATTTTTAAAAAAGGAAGTTTGACACAATTTTGTTTGTAAAAAGGCATAATCATGATACACTAATTGTGCAAATATATATTGATGATATTATTTTTGGTACTACTAATGAATCTCTTTGTAAGGATTTTGCTAAGTGTATGACTAGAGAATTTAAAAGGATCATGATAGGAAAGCTCAAATTCTTCCTTGGCTCACAAATCAAGCAAATCTAAGAAGGGATTTTCATTAACCAAGCCATGTACAGAAAGGATATACTCAAGAAATTTGGCATGGAAAGATGCAAAGTAGCAAAAACACCAATGAGTGCTACCAAGGATAAATCAGGTAAGTCAGTTGATGAGATGAGATATCAAGGTATGATTAGTTCTCTACTCTATTTTACCGCTTATAGACTTAATATAATGTTTAATGTATTCATGTGGGCTAAATTTTAGTCTTGCCCTAAATAATCTCATTTTAATGCTGTTAAAAGGATTTTCAAATATCAACATGGCCTATTGCATCTAGGTTTATGGTATCCTAAAGATTCACCTTTTAGTCTTATAGGTTATTCAGATGCAAATTATGCCAGTAGTATTCTAGGTAGAAAGAACACTTTAGGAACTTGCCAATTCATAAGAGAATGTTTAGTGCCTTTGTGTAGTAAGAAGCAAGTTTCGGTTGCCTTATCCACCACCAAAGCAGAATATGTAGCTGCGGGTTGTTATTATACCTATGTTCTTTAGATGAAACAATAATTAAAGGATAATGGCAAAGTTGTTGATACATTTCCATCAAATGTGATAACACTAGTGCAATAACTCTTTCAAATAATCTCATCCAACACTTTAAGAGCAAGCATATATACATTAGGCATCATTTTATTGGAGCTCATATCCAAAATGGTGAGGTAGTATTAGAATTTATAAATACTAATTATTAACTTAAGGATATTTTAACTAAACCTCTCAATGAAGAAATGATGAACTTGATTAAAAGAGAGTTGGGAATGCTTGATGGAAGCTCCCTGAAGTGAAATTTGGATCTTTTAGAATCCTCTTTATGTGGTGTATTATTCTTAAATGTTTGATTGCTATGTGTAATGTATGTGTAGACAACTCTTTTAGATGTCTTAATTGCTTATATAATTGTACCTCTCTATGCCAATTTGTATGAATTAAGCATCAACATATTAAGTGGATCACAACTTAGGAAGTCAAATCCTATCTTTTCTTAGTCATCTTTCTTGCCTTTTAATTCTCGATTGCTACTCCTTGATTCACGGTGGTGATTTACAAGTACTTGTCATCCATCTATCAAACCATCAATTTGCAGTCGCTACTTTCAATCTTTACTGCAAATTTTCTGAAAATTAAAAAATTTTAACAGTTGACCATGTCGGTTCCTAAGGATTTTTTTTATTACTCAGATATTTCATAATTAGTGGTTGTGACTTACTAGTTGCGATAGCAAATTTGAGTAATTGCCATGCGTTTAACTGATTTGACTACCAACCATTTGCAACCCTTCATTAAATGAATTTTTGACTGTTTTTTTTACCATTTTTACCCCTTTTTAGGCCTATTAAACCCTTGAAATAGTGTTTTAACTCACTTTTGTTAAATTACTTCATCCCTTTTCATTCTTATTCTCTTAATCTTCTTCCAAATCTTTTCCATTTATAATGGCCCCTAAGAAAGCATCTAGAGTAGAAAAGAGAAAAGCAATAGCTCAACCATCTGATCCTCCTGCCCTTCACATGATGAAAGGGTTTACTAAGGAAGAGAAGGATTGATGCAAGGCTAACTCTTCCAAGATAATCCAACCAAACAAAATTCCCTCCACATTTCTCCTTGAGTCATTTAGGATCAAGGATGAGATTCATGCTTATCTTTCAAATTTGGGGTGGAACAAGTTCATTTTCCATGATGAGCCTGATTACGAGAAGATAGTGTGGGAGTTTATGTGCACCATAACTTTGAGTCAGCGAGCAGAATCAATAGTAGGTCGGTATGGGTTGATATTTAAAGCCTTTAGGGAACCTTCTTTCACTACCTTTGTACAACTCTTAAATCTTTTCAATCTTCAAATCAGGGATGGCATTTCCACTCATCATCTTGCTCTTGACATCATTTACATGGAATTTTGGTTCGAAATTTCCATCAAGACCAAACATAACCCCAAGACCTCCCTAGCCAAATACATTCGAACCCTACCCAACTGGCTCATTCATCATATCATCACCTTCTTTGTTAAGGGGCTTTGGTAATAAGAAGGTCTCTAAAAAGACCTTGCCTTCCTTTTATACTTCATTAAAAATAAACCAATCTAAACTTGCCGCTAACTTTTAGATCACTTAATTCATATGAGTACAAAACCAAACAACCAATTTCTTCTTCCCTCACATATAACTATATCTACCATTATATGGGTGCTCTTAATGAGGAAATTGAAAAATTCCTCACTAAGAAGTTTCTGCCATCCCATAACCTTTTAGGCTTGCCCTATCTCACTAACGCCAAGACAATTCGCCCTGATTCATACACTTATACCTTAGGTGCTTTTGGGGCAAAGTTAGAGACTTCCTAAGCCTCAAAAAGGAAGAGGGTAGTTATCAAAGAGGGTGGTCAATCCATTCCATCTCCCCAAACTAAACCCAAAGCAAAAATCTCTCTTACCTCCATCAACAAAAAGCTTGACAAGACGATGAGGATGATAAAGAGAAGATTTCTCCTACTCTCTCACCTTTATAGTGATTTGGTAGATCTTTAGGAAAATGTTAGTGCTACCTCTTGCCACCTCTTAGACTTTAAGGATTGAGAGGACACACTTGAAGAAGAGAATGGTGAAGAGGTTGAGGAGGGTGATGAAACTCAAAGTGGAGGAGCAAATGAAGAAACTGATGATTCTAGAGAAGATGATAGTTCTTCGATATTCTAGTTTGTTATTAGTTTTTTTAGAATTTTTCCTTTGTTTCTTTGTTTATATAAAGACTATGATCCCACAATTTCAAATAAATAAAAGTGTTATTTTTATCCTTTGCAATTGATTATTTCACATGTTATGTGATTGCTCTTATTTGGTTCTTGCTATTATTTACTTATTTGCTCTTTGTGCTTGTCCTATCTCAATTATGCTTCTTACACTTGACACCAATGAATCTTAATTCAATGACTAGTCTTTACCTACTTTTTGATCTTGCCAAAGGAGAAGAGCGGTTAGTAGTAAAAGAATGTGCATGAGGAAAGTATAAGTATGGGAGGGCGGAGGGGGATACAAAAAGCAATAGGAGCATAATATATGAGCATTCTTTTGATGATCTTTTTTCAATCTTATAAATCTTTGATTATTTGATTAACAAGTTTTTAAAAATCATTAAACTTTTCAACTTCACTTATGCAACTCTTTTTTTTTTAAGAAAAATCAATCTAAGTTGTTAAAATAAAAAGAGTAGATTACTAGACTAGGTTGGTCAAAGCTAAGACAAAGGCCTCTTTTGATATTGATAATAAAGATTGATAGGTACTAATGTTTTGTACAAGTATAGTTTTTACAGTATATAAGTTAGTTTTTCATTGGAAGTTGGATAAAAGACTAAATCTCTAACTTAGAGGAAGACATCCAAATTCACGATCATGACCTTGCAATAAGGATAGATGAAGTTAGGCTAGAAGAATTTGTGAAAGAAAATGCAACTGCGATATAGCCAAAGGGAACTTAAATGTCACTCAGAGGAATTCACGGTGGTGTTTGCATCCTATGTCGCGACCGCGAATTTCATAATTACAAGGAGGGAACGAAGTTTGCAACCACAACACACCAAGTGTCCAAAAAAACCGTTGGAATATCAAAATTTATGAGAACGAAGTACCTATCGCAACTACAACCAAAGAAAAAATTTTCTCCTCACCAAATAAAGGAATTTGTGGTCTCAGTGGTGCCTAACAAGGACATCAATCGCAATCACAATTTTTGGTTGAATAGAGGAACACAACAACTATATTACTTAGAGCACCAATGGCATATTGACATGTGGACTAGCCATTAGACACAAAACATGATTCTCTACTGTGATTTCAAGCTTCCTAGTGCAAATTAGAAAATCGTGATAGTGAAATGCCAGTCACGACTACGACTTTTGTCTGGCAGACATTTAATGTAAAATCTGTCTAGCTTCCCTTAAAGATTTAGGCACAGTTTGTTAGCAATATCTCTTTGGTGGATGTTGCCTATAAACACTCCACCAAACATATGTAAATGCAAAATAATTTCATTTATTGTAACTAAACTCTTGCAAATTTGCTTCATAACTTCTTATTCTTTATGAATTCTTCATTGTTTGGTGTTAACATTAAACACCTTTATAATTAGGTTAAGAGTTAGGCTAAGCTTCCAAAACTTTTGTAAAGGTTGAAGTGTTAGCCAATCTAAAACACTTGAGTGAGGTTTTGTGTGAGCCTAGAAACATAAAGTGTAAGGGTTGTGTGTGAGCCATCCCCCTTCTTGGTGTACAAGGGCCAATAGTAAGGTTAAAAATTTATGTAAAAAGGAGTTTTCTAGTCTTTGTTTATATATTTATTCTTGTTTAATTTATTCTAGGCATAATCTTTCTTCTTATAATTATTGTTTTTGTCTTTCTAGTTTGTTTGCTTCTTTCATGTTTTTACAATTCTTTTTTCCTTAAAACATTTTTCTTCTTCTTTATGCATTTATTTTGCTTCTTCAAATCGATTTTCATGATCTAGTCATGGTCTTATTATTTTCAATGTGATTCTTCTTATTTCCTTTCATGTTTAAACGTTTTTAGTCTTTTCTCTACTAATAATAAACGTTTGTCTTCATGTTTTTATCCTTATTGCTTTTAAACGTTTGTTTCCTTTTAACTTTTGTTTTGGTATGTCTTCGTTTAGTTTGAATTCTTTTAAAAATTATTTTATAAGTCTTTTTTTATATTCTAGAAGTATTTTTTTAAAGACTTTAGTTCTTATTTTTCAAAATTTTATATTTTAATCATTTCTTTCTTTGTTCTAGTGATTCTAAACTTTTGTTTAATTCTTCTTTCTACTTATGACATTTGCTAGGTAGGAAATTTTTTTTTTTTTGTGATTTCAAGGTTCTTTTAATTCTTATGTTTCTAATTCTTTTTCTTGTTCTTTAAGTTCTAGTTCTTTTCTAAAATCTAGATTTTCTTTGTCTAGTGATTTTGTTAAAAAGAAATTTAGTACTTTAGTGTTTATCATGCTAGGTGGAAAATGTTGTCTAGGTTTTCAATTTATTCTTTTGATTTCATTTTGCAATCTTTTCCTTTTTCTTTGGTTTATATTAACCTTGTTTTAAGTTTTATGTGAGTAGTCTTTGATCCGAGTGGAAAGACTTGATTCATTATAAGGTAATTTCACTTAGGATTCTTTATTAGGTATTAGACTTATGTTTAGATTCAAGGACAAATCTTTATGCAACGAAAGAAGTTCTTGTCTTCTTAGAATTATCTTTATTAGTCTTTCATTATTTTATGTAACTTTAGAAGATTTTCTTTAGATATTACCTTGTGAAGGTTGAGTACCTCTTTATCCAATCACAAGACATTCTTTTCTTCCTTATTTCATTAGAAAACCTATGTTTAGCATGTTTTTAGGTGGCCAAACTCCTTATGGCGCAATTTACACTTAGATTTTAGGGTTTTATTCCTTTTTTTTTCTTCTACATTAGCTAGGTTATTTTGTAAGACTATATACAGCCCCCTATTATTCAACCATGATAAAAAAAAAAATTTATGAATTATTCTTTTTGGCTATAAGCTTTTGATATAAAGATATCTCTTCCTGAGTTCTTGAAAGGACTTGGTGAGATTGTTGAGTGAATGCTTAATAATTTCACAAACTTATTAATTCTAATCTTAAATTATTTAGTAAACTTAGGGTTTAAATTGACACACTTTAAATCTTTATAACTTTGGTTGCTAGAAAAAGGTTTTCTAGAGGTCTAGTTTAGATTTGAAGATTAAATCTTGTTGCTTGATTCTTGATACATTTTGGGACTTGTGCTAACATACGGGTAAGTAATCCAAATCAACCTTGTTTTTATCATTTGCAATAAAAACAAAAGATACGAACAAGGTTGATTTGGATTCATTACCCGTATTTTTAACATATGTTCCAAAATCTATCAATAATCAGGCAATAAGATTTGATCTTCAAATCCCAACTAGGCCTCTAGAAAATCTATTTCTAGCAACCTAAGTTATAAAGATTGAAAGTGTGTCAATTCAAACCCCTAATTAACTAAGCAACTTAAGATTAGAAATAACAAATTTGTGAATTTATTAAGCCTTTACTCAACAATCTCACTAAGTCTTTTTCAAGAACTTAAGAAGAGAAATCTCTCACTCAAAAGCTTGTAGCCAAAAGAATTATTCAATAACTTTTTTTTTTCATGGCTGAATAGAGGGCTATATATAGCCTTACAAAATAACCTAGCTAATGTAGAAGAAAAGATAATAAAACCTTAAAATCTAAGTTGAAATCCTGCCATAAAAATTTTGGCCACCTAAAAATATGCTAAAAAAAGGTTTCCTAATGAAATAAGGAAGAAAAGAATGTCTTGTGATTGGCTAAAGAGGTATTTGGCCTTTACAAGATAATATTTAAAGAAAATCTTCTAAAGTTACATAAAATAATGAAAAATTAATAAAGATAATACTAAAAAGATAAGAACTTCATATTCAGCTAATTGATAGCAATCTTGAAGAGTTTTTGCAAATCTCAAAAACCTTTAAAATCTTGAAAATCATGGAAAGATCTTGTAAAATCTTGAAAATCATGGAAATCTTGAATGCCAAATGTCAAATCTTGGTTGGTGCGCATTTTGATCTTGATTTGTCTTAGGACATAAGTTCCTATGTTGTTGGAACATGTTTTGAAACATGTTTGTAGTTAAGACAACCTTATCCAACATATTTGTCTCATGTCTTATCCTAATATGAAAATTTGGACTTTTTACCCCTTTATTGGACTTGTTAGCGGAGGCCCATAGAAAGTATCTAGAACTGAAATTACATCTAAATGGGTTTTGTTTTGGGCTTGACAATGATCCACTACGTCAATCTACTAAAAGTCCAATCTCTAACTTTGACCATGCGCCATCTATGAATCCATTAGGCCAACTGGGCTCGTTCATATCGTTCCCTCATTCTTTGGAAAGATTCATCCTCAAATGTAGACCTATAAGAAAGTAAAAATCCAAAGATTAGTCTAACACCTAATAAAGAATCCTAAGTGAAATTCCTTGTGATGAATTAAGTCTTTCACCGGGATTAATATCTAATTGCGTAAAATCTAAAACAAGGTTAGTACAAACCAAAAAAAAAGGAAAAGATTGTAAAACAAAATCAAAAGAACAAATTGAAAACCTAGACAATGTTTTCCACCTAGTGTGGTTAGACACTAATTACTAAATTTCCTTTTAACAAATCATTAGACAAAGAAAATCTAGATTTTAGAAAAGAACTAGAAGTTAAGGAACAAGAAAAAGAATTAGAAACATAAGAATTAAAAGACCCCTTCAAATTAAAAGAAAATTTCTTGCTTAGCCAATGTCTAAAGTAGAAAGAAGAATTAAACAAAAGTTTAGGAACACTAGAACAAGGAAAGAAATGATTAAAAAGATAAAGTTTTGAAAAGCAAGAACTAAAGTCTTTTAAAAGAACTTCTATAATGAAAAGAAGACTTATAAAAATAAGTTTTAAAAGAATTCAAACTAAAAGAAGACATGCCAAAACAAAAGTTAAAAGGAAATAAATGTTTAAAACAAAAAGAATAAAAACATACAGATAAACATTTATTATTAGAAGAGAAAAGACTAAAAATGTTTAAACATGAAACAAAAGAAGAAGAATCACGTTGAAAATAAGAAAAATCATGAATAAAACATGAAAATCGATTTGAAGAAGAAGAATAAATGCATAAAGAAAGAAAACATTTTAAGCAAAAAGAATTAAAAGAAGAAAGCAAACTAGAAACACAAAAACAATAATTATATAAAAAAAAATATTATGCTTAGAAAAAATAAACAAGAACAAACATCTAAACAAATATTAAAAAACTCCCTTTTACATAATTTTCAACCTCACTCTTTAATTTTAGCACCATTATCAAAAGCAATATGAGTTAGATTGTCTTGCTTGCTAGGCACCTCCATTAAAAACCACTCATCATAACATTGCAAAAGAGACATAAAACCACTATACAAAAGATAGTAAATTTCGTTAACAGTGTAATACACCTCTTTGAACAAAAATGTGGTTGTGGATTTGAAAGAATTGGTTTCAATCTCACAACTCTCTTTTATCATAAGGTCTTTCTTTTGCTCACTCTCTCCTTTTAAATGCACATCTCTTTTTTTTTTTTTTTTATGTGCATCCACTCTAAGCTCTCCTTTTTCAACTCTTTGTTCGCATCTCTCATGGTTTTTTTCACAGCTCTTCTTTTATCGTGCAATTAATTCTTTTTCTGTCACTTGCACGTTCTCTCTTTGTTTTTATTTCTTTTGTTAGTTGATCAACAAGTACATCATTGTGTATGAGATTTACAATTTAAACATTGGAACAAACTTCTAACGTTGATGTCTCATCATTATGTAAACTAGTACTATCACCATTCTCTAATATAATCATAGTCCTTTTATTTTTATAGTCATGTTCAAAATATTAGCTTTTAATACTTATATCATCATGTAAATAAAAAGCCTGAATGTCCATTGTGCCTTTAGAAGCAATAATCTCATCGTTAATGGTAGCCTTAGCAGCTTATGCAGACCTTGGAAACAATTCTTCATAGGAATTTGCAGCATACCTTTTTCGCAATCTTCTTTTTATCCCTTGCCATGTTGAGATAGGATTTTTCCCATAATGCTCTCTAACGTTTGATAATTGTTCCTACCATAACATGCATTATCTTCAAAGCTAACAACATTAGTCATTACCTTATTTTCATCATAAAAGTTATGGTTTTCAAATATGATCACAACTTTGCTTTTCCTGTGTTAAGTACTTTTAAGGATCACCTTTTTCATAGAATTTTGTCATTTTTGGCATGTAGTTGTTATTACAAGCTTAACTCAGCTTATGGGTCAAATTTGAAAGATTATTCGTAAACTATTTCATTTGATCTAACTTGCCTTACGTAGAGCATATAAATTAATCCCTTCTATCTCTTCCAATCCTATCATTATATAAGAAGAAACAAGAAAACAAATAAAATCCTCACAATACTCCCTTATGTGTTTACACTAAAAAAGATGACACTCCCCTCGTGTTTCATACAATAAGGTTTTTTTCCCCTCTTATAATCTTACATACTCTTGTCTTTTACCTCTAAAGTTTCTTTTCTTGAAGTCTTTAAGGACTAAGGTTAATTTTTGTCAAATAAAGCTTAAATCGAACACAAATAAGTAAAAACTAATTCTTAAAACACTTACAATGTTAGCCTAGGGCATCAAGAAAAGGGGCTGAATTGGTGCTTAATTTAAAAATTAAAAAGAGGGTTAATGTATTTAAGAAGATGAGTACGAGAAGAAAGAAATTGACACATGTGTTTATAGTGGTTTGGGTGTTAACTAACCCTATGTCCACTCCCTAATTCTCTACAATTGAGTATTTCACTCAACTCAATAGGTGTTTCCAAGCTCACATCAACCTTTTACAACTTGTGTTTATGGCTCACACAACAACCTTACACCTTGTGTTTTCTAGGCTCACACAACAACCTGTCACAAGTGTTTTGTAGGCTCAAACTAAAACCTCGCATAAGAGTTTTGACCTTAGGATAACTCTCGACCTCTTTACGATGGTGTTTTTTGCTCACACCTAACAATCAACAACACATAAATGAGAATGAAAAATTGAATAGCAAGTTCGCAAGAGATTGGTTGTAAAATTAATGAATTCTCTTGCTATTTTATTTGTTTAGTGGAGTATTTATAGCTCATATCCACCAAAGAGACGTTGGACTAAAACTATCAACAAATGTCTAAAATATACTAGGCAGATTTAGCATTAAATGCTTGTCAGGTGAAAGCCGCGGTTGCCACTACCATTTAGTGGTAGCATATGTCCAATTTCTATTATGGAGTCAAAAATTGTGGCTAAAAACCCTGTTTGTGTTTAACGGCTAGTCCACGTCTCAGCTGTCTATTGGTTGTCTAGAAAAATATAGTTGTTGTGATTTAACCACTATGAAAAGTCATGGTAGTGAGATACCTAAGTCTTGGGTGTAACTGAGACCGTGAATTCCTCTGTTTGGTGAGGAAGCTTCAACTTATTCGCAGTCATGACCACATATTCACCTTTACTATTTTTTATCTTCAATGGATACCTAGGACACTTGGCATGCTATGGTTGTCGCTTTGGTTCTCTATTTTATCACTATGAAATTCGCGATCGCGAACCCAACGTGACACCCACCGTGAATTCCTCTGTAACTTAAGCTTACTTTTTTTCGATTAAGTCGCGACTGCGAAAATGCCCATGAATTTCTCTAGCCTATCTTCATCCATGCTTAAAGCTATTTCGTAATCACTAACTTATAATCTACAAAACAACACTTATGAAAATATTAGAACTAATCAATCTTTATTGTCAAGATCAAAAGAGGTTCATAACTTAGGTTAAACCAACCTAGTCCAATAGTTCCCCCACCCCCCCTTTTTATTTTGGCAACTTAGATTGATCCTAAAGGAAAATAAATAAATAAGTTTTGAAGTTGTGAAGTTAGAATGTTGAATGATTCAATGAATACTTAAAAATTTTTAAACAAAGATCAAAATGAAATTTCTAAGTATGACATTCAACCAATCAAAGTGAAATTTCTAAGTATGTGAAATTTCTAAGTAGGACTATAATGCTCCCCCTTAACTTATGCTATTTTCTTGCAAATTATTTTCTTTCTTGATTCGTTCTCTCCCTTTTTGGCAAGATCAAAAAAAGGCTCATAGGGGAAAAGAAAAAATGCGTAACAAATAGATAAGTGTTCATAAGGAGCAAAGACATAAGAATTACAATCATAAAAGTAAATTCAATCAAACACATAATTCAAAGAATTTCAAAAACAAACACTTTATTTACTTATAAGCAAGCTGTGGGATCAACAACTTTACATTAATTAAATAAAGAGAAAATACAAAGAAATCCTATTCTAGAAGATTGGAGAGTCATCATCATCTCTAGAATCTGTTTCTTTAGCTTTGTCGCCTCCGCCTTCAGCTTTATCGCCTTCCTCAAATTCTTCATTGCCTTTCTCTTCCGGGGTATCCTCATACTTAGCAAAATCAAGAAAATAACAAAGAGGAACACCCAATTTCTCTTGCAAATCCATAATATCACTGTGAAGGTGGGAGATGAGAAGGAATATCTTATTCATCATTCTCATCATCTTGTCTAACTTGCGATTGATGGTGACAAGAGATAGTTTGGTTTTGGGTTTTGAATGAGAAGGAGGGACTGATAGGGTTCCTTCTTCAATGATGAGCATCTTCCTTTTGGAGGCTTGTGATGTCTCTATCTTCTTGGCCCCAAAGGCACCTAGGGTATATGCATATGTGTTCGAGTGTATGACTTTTGCATTTATCAAATAGTTAAGGTCAAGGAAATTTTGAGAAGGGAATAGTTTCTTAGTGAGGAATTTTTTCATTTTCCTTATTAAGAGCACCAATAAAGCGATAGATTATTGTCACATGTAATGGGAGGAGGAATTGGCTCTTTGGTTTGGTGCTCATGTGGATCAATTAATGCACAAGATAGTGATCGGTTTGGATAGGTTTATCTTAATAAGGCAGAACAATAAGGCTATATCCTTTTGAGATATTTTCTCATTACCATCACCTCTAGAATTTACGAAAAAGGTGATGATACAATGGAGTATCCAAAAGGACAGGGTTTTGATGTATTTGGCTAGGGAAGTTTTTAGGTCATGTTTGGTCTCAATTGGAATTTTAGACCAAAACTTGAAATAGATTACATCAAATGCGGAGATAATGAATTAGATATTTTCTCCAACTTGAAGGTTAAAGAGGTTTGACAATTACTCAAAAGTAATGAAATAAGGATACCCAAAAGCACAAAACACTAACCCATATTGGCCAGCATGTGATTCTGCTTTACAACTTAGTGTCACTGTGCATATGAATTCCTTTACGACTTCCTCATAATCGGGTTCATCCCAAAAGATGAACTCGTTCCATCCCAAGTTGGAGAGGAATGATTGTATCTCATCGTTTTTCCTAAGGGTCTCCAGCAGAAAGGTAGATGGCATTTTGTTTGAGAGGATGATTTTGGAAGAGTTTGCTTTGAAGCATTCCTTTTCCTCTTTTATGATTCCTTTCATAATATGAAGGGCTGGAGGTGCAGATGGTTGGGCTACTGCCTTGCCCTTCTTTGTTCTAGAAATATTCTTGGGAGCCATTGAGAAAGTAGAGAGATATAGAGAATTTAGAGAGTTTAGAAAGAGATGATTGATTTGGAGTATAATAAAGTGATAAAAATCACTATTTAGGAGGTTTATATAGTCATTGGAAAGGTGTGAAAATGGCTAGAAATGACTAGAATTGGAGAAATGAAGAGTTGAAAATGGTTGGCAGTCAAATCACTTAAATGTCTAACAGTTACTAGAATTTGCGACTGCGAAATCCATAGTATTGACTGCTAATTCTGAAAAATATGAGTAACGAACAAAAAATCCTTGGGAATCGGTGTGTCCAATGGTCAAAAATTTGAAAATTTGATTGAATTCATGGTGCAGAGTAAAGTTCATGACCACAAATTGACGTTTGTCAGCTAGGTGAGATGAACCTTTAATTCACAACCAGGAGTCAAGGATAGTGATCACAAATTACAAGGCAAGAAGGATAATGATGAAAAAGTAAGATTCGATAATTATATTGATGCTTAATTTATGCAATTTGACATAAAGAAGCACAATTACAATTAAAATTAAGACATCCAATGATTAATATCACATATAACCAATACATATAGTAATCAAACAAAAGATCAGACTTTTCACTTTAGGAAGCTTCCATTAGGAAGCTTCGATCAAGCATTCACAATTCTCTTTTAATGAAGTTCAACCTTTCTTTATTAAGAGGTTTAGTGAAAATATTCGTAAGTTGATGATTTGAGTCTATAAATTCTAACACAACATCACCCTTTTGCATATGATCCCTAAGAAAGTAATGTCTAATATCTATGTGTTTGCTCCTAGAGTGTTGGATGGGATTCTTAAAGAGATTAATTGAACTAGTGTTGTCATATTTGATAGGAATGTGAACAACATCTTTGCAATAGTCCTTTAATTGTTGTTTCATCCATAACACTTGGGTGCAACAACAACCTGCAACAACATATTATGCTTCGGTGGTGGATAAGGCAACTGAAACTTGTTTCTTACTAAACCAAGACACTGAGCATTCTTCTAAAAATTGGCGAATTTCAAAAGTGTTCTTTCTATCTAAAAGACTATCATCGTAATCTGCATCTGAGTAGACTATGAGACTGAAAGATGAATCCTTAGGATACCATAGTCCTAAGTGCAATGTGCCATGCAAATATTTAAAAATTCTTTTGACAGCATTTAAATGTGATTCTTTAGAAAAGGGTTGAAATCTAGCACACATACATACACTAAGAATAATGCCAAGTCTTGAAGCAATAAGATAAAGTAGAGAACCGATCATACCTTGATATCTCTTTTCATCAACTGTCTTACCCGATTCATCTTTGTCCAATTTGATGGTACCACTTATGGGTGTTTTTACTACTTTGCATCCATCCATGCCAAACTTCTTGAGTATGTCCTTTGTGTATTTGGCTTGGTTGATGATGATCCCTTCTTTGGTTTGCTTGATTTGTAGACCAAAGAAAAACTTGAGCTCTCCCATCATGCTCATTTCAAATTCCCTAGTCATACACTTAGTAAAATCCTCACAAAGAGATTCATTAGTAACACAAAAAATGATATCATCAATATAAATTTGTATTATAAGTGCATCATGTTTGTGCCTTTTTACAAACAAGGTAGTGTCCACTTTTCCCTTTTCAAAATCATTTTTCAAAAGAAATGAACTAAGCCTTTCATACTAAGCTCTTGGAGTTTATTTCAATCCATATAAGGCTTTATTCAATTTAAAAACATAATTAGGAAAACTTTGTAACTCAAAACTAGGAGGTTGCTCAACATAAACTTCCTCCTCAATTACTCCATTTAGAAAAGCAATTTTGACATCCATTTGAAAAAGTTTAGAATTCATATGACATGTATAAGCTAAAAGAATCCTAATGGCCTCTAACCTTGCAATAGGGGTAAAAGTTCCATCATAGTCTATGCCTTCCTCTTGGTTATAACCCTTAGCAAATAATCTAGCTTTGTTCTTAGTGATGAAACCTTGCTCATCTAACTTGTTCCTAAACACCTATTTGCAACCTATAATTGGGTGTTCCATAGGTCTAGGAACAAGTTCTCATACCTTATTTCTCTTAAATTGGTTGAGTTCCAAATCTCATCTTCAAGAGCCTCATCAATGGATTTTGGCTCAAGTTAAGAAACAAAAGCAAGATTATTATCTAAAAGATTAAGTTGAGATCTAGTACTTACACCCTTTGAGGTATCACAAATAATCAAATCTTTGGGGTGATGCTTAGAGAACCTCTAATCCTTGGGTAGATCTTGATTTGGTATTTCTTCTTATTGATGTTGAGGTTCTTAATCTATTCTTGATTATTTACTTTCATCTTTATCTTTGTCCTTGTCCTCCTTTCTTGTAGTGTGCTCCAACTCCAATTTATCAAAGTTATCTATAAGATCATCAACAAAAGAACCTTTCCCACGATAAAGTTTACTAGATTCATCAAAAATAACATTCATAAACTCTTTAACAACCATTGAACTTTTGTTAAAGACTCTATAAGCCTTGCTAGAGATGGAATAACCTAAGAATATACCTTCATTAGTTTTTGAGTCAAATTTCCTAAGATTATCCTTGGTGTTCAAAATATAACACTTGCATCCAAATACTCTTAGGTATGATATCTTAGGTTTTCTACCATTCCATAGCTCATAAGATGTTTTATTGAGAATGGGTCATTTCAAAACTCTATTTGCAATATAACATGAAGTATTAACAGCCTCGGCCCAAAAGTAATTTAATAAAGAACATTCATTAAGCATAGTTCTAGCCATTTCTACTAGTGTTATATTTTTCCTCTCTACAACACCATTTTATTGTGGTGTTCTGAGATTGAAAAATTGTGAAAAATCTCATTCTCTAAACAATAAGATTCAAAAGCTTCATTTTGAAATTCCTTTCTATGGTCACTTTTTATAGAAGATATGAAGTAACTCTTTTCATTTTGAATTCTTTTTGTAAAACTTTCGAAAACCTTAAAAGTATCATACTTATGAGCTAGAAAGGATACCCAAGTATACCTAGAATAATCATCAACCAGGACTAATGCATAGTGTTTACCACCTAAACTAACAGTCATAGTAAGTCCTATCAAGTCCATATGCATTAGTTGAAGTGGTTTAAATGTACTTACAACATTTTTAACTTTAAAGGAGGATTGATGTTGCTTCCCTATTTGGCAAGGACCACATCTCTTGTCTTTTAAGAGACTTAGCTTGGGAAGACCTTCCACTAGCTTTCCTTTAGATAAGCTTTGTAAGAACTTTATGCTAGAATATCCAAGTCTTCTATGCCATAGCCAAGCTTCATTACTAAGAGACATAAGACACTTAAAAGATTGGTTAGCCAAATTATCTAAGTCAATTAGATAGGTATTGCCTTTCCTTTTACCCTTGAAAATAACCTTTTTATCCACTAATATGGTGACTCTTGCATTCTATAGGGTCAAAGGTGACTTTATTACCTTTGTCACATAATTGACTTACACTAAGCAAATTATGTTGCAAGCCATCAACTAACAAAACATCATTAATTAAAGAGCAACCGTTCTTACCAATGGTTATAATGCCAATTACCTTACACTTGGCATTGTTAGCAAATGTGACATTACCATATTATTTTTCCTTTAGGGCTATGAATAACTTCTTATTGCCCGTCATGTGTTTTGAGCATCCACTATCCACATGCCAGTCATTTGATTCATTGGTGGCTGCCAAACATCCCTACACAACACAAATAAATCATCTCTTCTTTGGTACCCAAGCATACTTGGGTCCTAAGGGTTTAGATATTGAAGGGTCCTCCAATTTGAGGTGAGCTTTCCTAATATAACAATAAATACTAATATGTCCATATCTCATTCAATAATGACTTTGGAGTTTAGACTTGTGAGTTTTTCTCCTATGCACAATCTTAATATGAGTAAGAGGCCTTCTCATACTTTGGTTATGGGTATGTATGCAAGTGCATAAGTGATAAGGAGTATAAGAGAATTTTTTACATTTATGTGTTTGAGCAAGCTTCTTGTTGTAAATATAAGCATAATTTGCTCTTTGAGCCTTAATGGGCTTTTCCTTTGTCATTAGGAATATGTGGCTTAGTGCTAGGAGCACCACTCTTCCCAATGACCTCAACACCTGATGTTTGCAGTGTTGATGCTCTAATGAATGTAGTGAGTGTAGATGTAGAGGTTGAGGCTTCATTAAATCCTAGACCATGCCTAATTAAAGGAGCTCTTTGTGATACTATAAGTGTATCCAAAGCTTCCTTACCCTTATAAAATTTTGAGATAAAGTTTCTAAGCTCAATGACTTCTCCATTCAGAGTGTCATTCTCTTTTCCTAATGAAGCTAATGATGAAGATGATTTAGAAGATTTTCCATTGACTTTTTGAGTTCTTCATTTGAAGCCTTCAATTCACTTATATGATTATTAAGGGATTTGTAATCATCCTCTAATTTTAAGCATTTTCACTTATAAGTCTTCATTTATAACATATATTTGTCACTTCTCATTGTGAGAGCTTCTAGAAGCTCTTCCTGTACATCATCTAAATTATCGTAATCAGAATGAGAATGAGATAAAGTGCTTACCTCATTAGGAGAATCCTCTTGAGCCATTAAGCATATGTTCGAAATCTCCTCATCTTCCTTACCCTCATTTGAGCTATCATCCTAAGTGGCTTTGAAGCACTTTCTCTTCTCTTTACTCTTTTCTTCTTCTTTTTTAACTTGGAACAATCATACTTAAAGTGGCCTTGCTTGCCACACTTATAGCAAATGACTTCAGTTGATCTCTCTTTGGGATTAGGAGTAGCTTTCTTAAAGTTCCTTCTTTCTTTTATTCTTTTAATAAGCTCCTTAGTCCTTTTAGAGAGCATTGTTAGTTCCTCTTCCTCCTTGTCACTTTCTTTTTCACTTGAAGTAACCTCACTTCCTTCTTTTTAAATGTAGACTTGATTGCCAAGGTCTTCCATTCTTGCTTTTCAGATTTTTCTCCTTTGCCCCTAATTTTTTTTTCATCTCCTCATCTTTCTTTAAGGCCAACTCATGAGTTAAGAGTTTTCCTATCAAGACATTCATTAGCACCTTCCCTATTCTCGGGTTGGATTTTTGGATACTACACACTCTAGCACCAAATTTCTCAAGAGGCAAAGACTTTAAAATTAGAGTTTACCTCATGATTTGTGAGAATCCTACCAAACTTCTTCATGTTAGTGATGATTGCTAGGAGTCTATTGGTAATGTCAGTGATGTTCTCATCCTCCTTCATCGTGAATAACTCCTACTCCATCACATACATCTCTAGTCAGTTGGATTTCACTAGGGTGTTGCCTTCATGATAGTTCTCCAATGCTTTCTAAATCCCATGGGCAGTTTGGCAATGTTGTACCCTTCCAATTTATTCTCTTGAGAGAGAGCTTAGAAGGATTTCCATGGCTCTCTTGTTCTTCCCATTAGATCTTCTATATGCTTCAACCCATTCTTTTCTAAGGATTAGTTCTTCACTCTTATCCACCACTTTCGTGGGTGGCTTCCATTCTTTAATAACAACATACCATAGGTCCATCACATCTGTACCTAGATAGATTTTCATCTTATACTTTTAATGAGTATAGTCAGCTCCATCAAAATAAAGCTTAAGGTATGAATGGATTCCCTATTGTGCCATTGATCTTTAGTCATTCAATTAAGGTTTGTAGTGAGACTTGGCTCTGATACCACTTATTGGCCTACGACACCAAGAATGGGGGTTGAACTGGTGCTCAATTTAAAAATTAAAAAGAGGGTTAATGTGTTTAAAAAGATGAGTAAGAGAAGAAAGAAATTGACACAAGTGTTTATAGTGGTTCGGGTGTTAACTAACCCTACGTCCACTCCCCAATTCTTTACAATTGGATATTTCACTCACCTCAATAGGTGTTTTGAAGCTCCCACCAAACTTTTACAACTTGTGTTTATGGCTCACATAACAACCTTACACCTTATGTTTTCTAGGCTCACTCAAAAACCTATCACAAGTGTTTTATAGGCTCACACTAAAACCTCTAACAAGAGTTTTGACCTTAGGCTATCTTTTAACCTCTTTACAATGGTATTAATTGCTCACACCTAACAATCAACAACACATAAATGAGAATGAAAAATTGAATAGCGAGTTAGCAAGAGCAAGTTAGCAAGAGATTGATTGTAAAATTAACGAATTCTCTTGTTATTTCATCTGTTTAGTGGAGTATTTATAGTTCATATCCACCAAAGAGATGTTGGACTAAAACTATCAAAAAATCTCTATGATGTGCTAGGCAGATTTAGCATTAAATGTTTGTTAGGCAAAAGTCGCGGTCGCTACTACCATTTAACGATTGCAAATTTTCAATTTCCATTGTGGAGCCAAAAATCATGGCGAAAAACTTCGTTTGTGTTTAACAGCTAGTCCATGTGTAAGTTGTCCATTAGTTGTCTAGGAAAACATAACCATTGTATTCTAACCACTATTAAAAGTCGCGGTAGCAAGATACCTAAGTATTGGGCGTGATTGAGACCGCGAATTCCTTTGTTTAGTGAGGAAGCTTTAACTCCTTGAGTCTCGGTCACGACCACATATTCACCCTCGTGATTTTTTATCTTCAATGGATACCTAAGACACTTGGCATGTTATGGTTGTGGCTTTGGTTTCCTCTTTTGTCATTATGAAATTCGCGGTCGCGAACCCAATGCGACACCTACCACAAATTCCTCTATGACTTAAGCTTTCTTTGCTTCAGCTAAGTCATGGCTGCAAAAGTGCTCATGAATTTCTCTAGCCTAACTTCATCCATGCTAAAAGCTATTTCGTTGTTGCTATTTAGAATAATCACACTGCGAATTTGAATGATCTTTACAATGTTGGAGATTTTGAATTCCATCCAATCTTCCAATGAGAAAAGTAACTTATAATATGCAAAACAACACTTATGAAAATATTAGAACTGATCAATCTCTATTGTCAATATCAAAAGAGGTTCATGACTTAGGTTAAACCAACCTAGTCCAACATAGAAAATAAATGAACTGAAAATAACACAATTAGTTGCAAAAATAAATTTGTAAAGACTTAATCACAAATTTGAAGAAGAAAATGATTTAGAAGTAGAAAATTGGAGTTTTGAACTCAAAATTGATGAAAAATCAAGCCTAGGTTGAATGCAAATCAAAGAATTGAAATTGAAGTTCTTGTGCAATTTCTAGTTTCCATTCTTTCTTTTCTTTTATTTTCTTTTTTCTTTTTTTGACATTTCTCAACTTTTATTTTTTCTTTTTTTTTTTTTTTACCTTGGAAGCTTAAAACAAAATTGAAATTAAAGAATCACAAAGAATAGCTCAAAAATAATGCAAAAAAAAAAAAGTAGAAGCTAAATGAAGTATGATTAGGGGTAAATTTGTAATTTCATCTTTCGCTTGAATTTGAATGATATGGTTCAGCCCTAGACACTCAAGAAACACCGAAAAAGTGATTAAACACAAAAATAAATGAATTAGAATGAGAAACAATGAAGAAATTGCAACTAACAACCTAAAATCAAGGAATTTTTCAAGGGATAAGGTTCAATTAAAAATCAAGCACCCAAGAAGTGTTAATTCATAAAGAAAACAGATTAGATGGGAAAGAATCAAAGAAACCTAACTAGAACAAGAAAAACTAGCTTGCTTTGCAAAGTTCCTTAATTTAAGAAAATTTTGCAAAAGTATGTGATTTTTTTGAAATTTTTTAATGAAATTTGATTTGGGATTATGAATCAAGATAATTTAATGATTAAAGTAAAAAAAAAAAAAAGATTGGAACTCAATTGGACAAGTAGAACCAAATTGGTGCTATAATTGCTTAAATCGTAATTTTCCTTGTTTTAAAGAAATTTTGAAAAGCAATCTATTCCAATTACATTCTAACGATGTAAGAATGTTAGATGATAAAACACATTAATTTAATGATGAAAATCAAAGAAAGATAGAATGGAGCAAAATAAACAAGATGAAACAAAATTAATAGTGATAGAGTGCTAATTTGCAATGTAAAATAATGATTAAATATAATAAAAAACTAAATTGATAGAAGAAAAATAAAGAAAAACATAATGGAACAAGAACTAATCTAATTTGAGTCCAATGGAAGAGATAGGAGCCGAATATCGATGCAAGAACACCAAAAGTAATGAATTTAAAGGATAACTTACTTGATTTTGAAACCTTGACTCTATTACCAAATGATACGAACAAGGTTGATTTGGATTCCTTACCCATATGTTTAGCATAAGTCTCAAAATCTATCAAGAATCAAGCAATAAGATTTTATCTTCAAATCTCAACTAGACCTCTAGAAAAACTATCTCTAGCAACCTAAGTTATAAAAATTTAAAGAATGTCAATTGAAACCCCAAATTAACTAAGCAATTTAAGATTATAATTAGTAAGTTTGTGAATTTATTAATCCTTCACTCAACAATTTCACTAAGTCCTTTCAAAAACTTAAGAAGAGGAATCTCTCACTCAAAAGCTTATAGCCAAAAAGGATCATTCATTAACTTTTTTTATTATGTCTAAATGGAGGGCTATATGTAGCCTTATGAAATAACCTAGCTAATGTAGAAGAAAATAGAATAAAACCCTAAAATTAGAGTGTAAATTCATCCATAAAGAGTTTGGCCACCTAAAAACATGTTAAACAAAGATTTTCAAATAAAATAAGGAAAAAAAGAATGTCTTGTGATTGGCTAAAGAGGAGGTATTTGGCCTTTACAAGGTAATATCTAAAGAAAATCTTCTAAAGTTGCATAAAATAATGAAAGACTAATAAAGGTAATCCTAAGAAGATAAGAACTTCATATTTGACCAATAGGAAATAATCTTGAAGAGTTCTTGCAAATTTTGAAAACCTTTAAGAATCTTGAAAATCTTGGAAAGATCTTTTAGAATCTTTAAAATTTTGGATGCCAAATGTCAAATCTTAGTTGGTGCACATTTTAATCTTAATTTGTCTTAAGACATAAGTTCGCATGTTGTTGGAACGTGTTTTGAAACATGTTTGTAGTTAAGATAAGATAACCTTATCTAAAATATTTTGTCTCATGTTTTTTCCTAACATGAAAATTTGGACTTTTTACCAACTTGTTGGACTTGTCAGTAAGGGCCCATAAAAAGTATTTGAAACTATAATTACATCCAATTGGGTTTTGTTTTAGGCTTGACAATGATCCACTAAATCCATCTACTGAAAGTCCAATCTCCAAATTTGACAATGCACCATCCATGAATCTACTAGGCTAATTGGGCTCATTCACATCATCATAGATCTTATGAACCTTTCCCTATCACATATACTCATAACCAAGCATACAAAACAAGAAAAGTGAGATAAACAATGCATAAAGAATGTTAATTACTAAATCTAGTCCATTTGTTAAGCAGAGGAATGAAGGTCATAGGTTGTTGCATCTTCCCTCATTCCTCTAATAGTTAAGCCTTAGAAACATAAAAGAAAAAGTCAAAAGATGCAAAAAAAAAAAAAAACTATAAATATAGAAATTGTTATAAATAGTATTGGTGAATTGTAATAGAGGTTTCTAGAAACTAACTAGTGGTTTATATGGACCTCACAATGGTTTATACAAACAACTACATGTTCATACAGACCTTTATGTCTGTTCTAGGCAACTTAAAAAAGAGAAAAGAAAAGGAAGGGAAAAAAGGGGAAAGGGAGATGGATCCTTAGATGTTTTGATCTTTGTCTCTTAGCCTTCAGAAGGTGTTTGTGTAGAAAAACTTCCCCAAAATGCGAAGGAAACAACACTTAGAAAGATGTAGAACTTGGATTTACCTTGAGTTACTTAGACTGATGCTAGAGTATTTAGGATTTTTGTGTGAGGATAGCTATTCTAAGCCTTAAGAGTCTAATTTCGCAAATGTTTTAAAGGTTGTTTTAGCCTTCCTCTCTCTTCAAAATGAAGGGTATTTATAGAGGGAAAGGAGTGCAATTGTGTCCTATGGCACAAATTGCACCCTATCTCTTTCTCTCACAAACTCTTTAATGATAATATCAATGAATATCTAAAGTTTAGGGTTTAAAAGTTGTCTGTAAGAATAAGGGTTATCTGCACAGACCTTAGATTGGTTGTACAACTTTTAAGCTTAATGGATCATTATTCTGGAAGCTTCCCATTGTCGAAGTTTCAAGGGTTGTTTGTACAACCCTTTAGAGGTTTATGCAACCCTCTTTAATTGGTTGTACAACCAACTATGTTAGCTATATAAACAACTACTTCATTCCCTCAAGGGCTTTCCTAGCTTGGGGTGTTTAAAAGGTAGGTTTGATTCACGTCTCTTTTCAAACTATTGTCCCCTCTCGGACATTATTTCCTCCATCCATTTGGGGAATAATTTAAATAATTTCTCATTATTGGCTTTATATTCTAGTAATTCAAAATCTAGTGCTCACATAAAGTTGCATCTCTTATGTTGGACTAGGTTGGTTAAACCTATGTCATAAGCCTATTTTGATCTTGGCAATGGAGATTGATAAGTTCTAAAGCTTTATTCAAGTATTGTTTCGTAGTTTATAAGAGTTATTTTCACTGGAAGTTGGATGGAAGTCAAACTCTCCATCTTTTAGAAAAACATCCAAATTTGTGGTCGATATCCCCTAAATCATGATCGCAACATTGCTATAAGAATTGATGGAGCTAGGCCTGAGAAATTCACAAGCGAATTCGCAGCCGCAACTTAGCTGAAGGAGCCTTGCTTGAATCACAGAGGAATTCGCGGTGGCATTTGCGTTTGAGGTTGCGACCACGAATTTCATAATGATAAAGGAGGGAACCAAAGTGACAGCCACAACACGCCAAGTGTCCAAGAAAATCGTTAGAAATAAAAAATCGCGAGGGTAAATATTTGGTCGCGAGCGTGACTCAAGAAGTTAAAGTTTCCTTTTCAAACAGAGGAATTCGCAGTCTCAGTTATGCCTAAGTCAAAGCCAACTCACGACTGTGACTTTTAAGTAGTAAGTTGGACATAACAGCTATATTTTTTAGACAACCAATGGATGAAAGACACACAAACTAGTCGTTAGACACAAAATAGGGTTCTCTATTGTGATTTCTAGCTCCTCAATGCAAATTGGAAATTCGCGAATGTGAAATGATAGTAGCAACCTCAACTTCTGCCTGACTAGCATTTAATGCAAAATTTGCCTGACACAACTTAGAGATTTGGGGATAGCTTTAGAGTAACATCTCTTTGGTGGATATGGATTATAAATAGACCACTAAACTAAAGTAAATGCAAGAGAATTGAATTAATTGTAACCAAACTCTTGCCAATTGCTACTCATTCTTTTACTCTTCTTTGTGTGTTGTTGAATGTTCGGTTTGAACAATAAACACCATTGTAAGTAGGTTGAGAGTTATCTTAGATTCTAAAACTCTTGTAAGAGGTTAAAGTGTTAACCTATCCAAAACACTTAAGAGAGGTTTTGCGTGAGCCTAAAAACACAAGGTTGTAACATTTTTGTGTGAGCCATAAAACACAAGTTGTACAAATTGGGTGTGAGCTTGAAAACACCAAGTTTAATTGAGTGAAATACCCAATTATAAAGAATTGAGGAGTGGACTTATGGTTCAGTAACACCCAAACCATTATAAACCTTTCATATTGATTATTCTCCTTTCCTTCTTAACTTTCTAAACACTTTAACCTTCCTTTTAATTTTCAATCAGCCACCAATTCAACCCCCCTTCTTGGTGCACTGGGCCAACAAGAGGTATCAGAGCCAAGTCTCACTCTAAAGCTTAATTGTGTGAGTAAGATTATGGCACAAGAAGGAATCCACACTCACCTCGAGCCATATTTTGATAGAGCATACTATAGTCATTGGAAGTATAAGATGGAAATCTATCTAAATAGTGATATGGTATACCTCTAAGATATTATTGCAAAGGAATGGAAGTCACCCATCAAAGTGGTGGATGAAAGTGAAGATTTGATCCCTAAAGAGGAATGGGTTGAAGTACATAGGAGATCCAATGGCAGAAATAAAAAAGCCATGGCAATCCTTCTAAGTTCTCTTTCAAGAGAAGAAATTGGAATTATCCAACATTGCCTTGCTGCTCATGGCATTTGAAAGGCCTTAGAGAACTATCATAAAAGCACCACCTTGGTGAAATCTAGCTGACTTTAGATGTATGTTATGGAGTGGGGGCTATTTATGATAAAGGAGGAAGAAAGAATCACAAACATGACAAATAGAATCCTTGCAATCGTCTCCAACATGAAGAAGTTTGGGAGAATTCTCACAAATCATGAGGTAAACTCTAAAATTTTAAAATCTCTACCTCTTGAAAAATTTGGTGCAATGGTATGTAGTATCCAAGAGTCCAACCCAGAGATAGGAAAGGTGTCAATGGATGTACTAATAGGCAAACTCTTAACTCATGAGTTACCCTTAAAGAAGGATGAAGAAATAAAGAGAATGAAAGGTCAAGGAGAGAAATCTAAAAAACCAGAAATGAGGAGCTTGGCATTCAAGTCTTCATTAAAGAAGAAGGAAGTAGAATCAGCCTCAAGTGAAGAGGAGGAGGAGGAGCTTATAATACTTGCAATAAGAACTAAGGAGCTGATTAAAAGAAGGAAAGAAAGAAGGAACTTCAAGAAAGCAACTCTAACTCCTAAAGAAAGATCAAATGATGTCACTTGCTATGAATGTGGCAAGCAAGGCCACATCAAATATGATTACCCAAGTTAAAGAAAAAGAAGAAAGGAGATAAAGAAAAAAGAAAGAGCTTCAAAGCCACTTGGGATGATAACTAAAGTGAAGAAGATGAAGAGGAAGAGGATGTAAACCTTTGCTTCATGGTTCAAAAGGATTCACCTAATGAGGTAAGCCCTTCACCTTACTCTTATTTTGAATTTGAAGAATTAAGTGATATGGATAATGAAGTTTTAGAAGCTCTCACTATGAAATGTGACAAATATAAGTCACAAAAGAAAACTTACAAGAAGAAGTGCACTAAATTAGAGGATGAATTCAAATCCCTAAATAATTTTGTAAGTGAATTGAGGGCTTCAAATGAAGAACTCAAGAAGTCCATAAAGAGTCTATCTAAATAATCTTCATCTCTAACTTTATTAAGAAAGGAAAATGATTCATTGAAAGGTAAAGTTATTGAGCTTAGAAACTCTATTTCTAAGTTCCACAAGGGCAAATAAGCTTTGTTTACACTCATTGTATCACAAAGACCTCCCTTAGTTAGGCATGGTTTAGGCTTTAATGGAGCCTCTTCTTCTACACCTTGACTCTCAACATTCATCAAGGCCTTAACACCTCAAACTTCAAGTATTGAGGTTATTGGAAAGAAAAGTGCTCAAAGCACTAAACCACTATTACTTAAGGGCAAGAGAAAGGTGTACTAAGGCCCTAAATCTATTTTTAAGTAGGCCAACCATGCTTACATGTATAATAAAAGGCATGCTCACTCAAACACATACAAAAAATTGAATCCTACACCAATCATACATGTTCATGCTCACACACACATCATGTTGGTATGAGGAAATCCCCCATTCATACTAAGGCAATGCATAGGAGAAAGACACATAGTTTGAAACTTCAATGCCACTATTGCATGAAATATGGACACATAAATGTTTACTGCTACATTAGGAAGGCATACCTCAATTTGAAGGTTCTTTCAAAACCTAACCCCCTAGGACCCAAGTATGCTTGGGTACCAAAGCAAAGATGATTTACTTGTGTTATGTAGGGGTGTTTAGTAGCCACCAATGAAATAAATGATTGGCATGTGGATAGTGGATGCTCAAAGCACATGACAAGCAATAAGAAGCTATTCATGGCCCTAAAGGAAAATAAGGGTGGCAATGTCACATTTGGAAACAATGCCAAGTGTAAGGTAATTGGCATGAGGACCATTGGTAAGAATGGTTGTTCTTTAATTAATGATGTTTTACTTGTTGATGGCTTACAACATAACTTGCTTAATGTAAGTCAATTATGTGACAAAGGTAATAAAGTCAACTTTGACCCTAGGGAATGCAGAGTTACCACTTTGGTGGATAAAAAGGTAGTTTTCAAGGGGAAAAGGAAGGGTAATACCTACCTAATTGGCTTAAACAATTTGGCTAACCAATTCTTTAAGTGTCTTATATCTCTTAGTAATAAAGCTTGGCTATGGCGTAGAAGGCTTGGACATGCTAGCATAGAGCTCTTACAAAGATTATCAAAGGGAAAGCTAGTGGAAAGTCTTCCCAAGCTAAGATTCTTTAAAGATAAGACATGTGGTCTTTGCTCAATGGGGAAGCAACATTAATCTCCCTTCAAAGCAAATAATGTTGTAAGTACATCTAAACCTGTTCAATTAATTCATATGGACTTGATAGGACCTACTAGTAGTGCTATCTTAGGTAGAAAACATTATGCACTAGTCCTAGTTGATGATTTCTCTAAATGTACTTGGATTTCCTTTCTAGCTTATAAGTATGATACTTTTGATGCTTTTAAAAATTTTGCAAAAATGATTCAAAATGAAAAGAGTTACATCATTTCTTTCATATGAAGTGACCATGGAAAAGAATTTCAAAATGAGTCTTTTGAATCATATTGCCTAGAGAATGGGATTTTTCATAACTTTTCAACTCTTAGAACACCAAAACAAAATGGTGTTGTAAAAAGGAAAAATAGGACACTAGTAGAGATGGCTAGAATTATGCTCAATGAGTATTCTTTGGCAAATTACTTTTAGGCTGAAGCTATCAATACTTCGTGCTATATTGCAAATTGAGTTTTCAAAAGACCCATTCTTGATAAAACTTCTTATGAGCTATAGAATGATAGAAAGTCCAAGTTAGCATACCAAAGAGTTTTTAGATGTAAGTGCTATATCTTGAATACTAAGGATAATCTTGGCAAATTTGATTCAAAAACTAATGAAGGTATCTTCTTAGGTTATTCCTCCACTAGCAAAGCCTATAGGGTTTTTCATAAGAGTGTAATGGTTGTTGAATAGTCTATGAATATTGTGTTTGATGAATCTAGTAAGCTTGATCTTGGGAAAGGTTTTTTGGTTGATGATATTTTAAGTGATTTTGAGAAATTGGATTTGGAGGATACACAAAAAAAAAAAAAAGGATGATGACCTTAATGAAAGCAAATCATCAAGAGAAGATAAAGATCTCCAACATCAATAAGTAAAATCACCAAACCAAGATCTTCCCAAAGACGGGAGATTTTCCAAGTATCACCCCAAAGACTTGATCATTGGTGGTACTTCAAAGGGTGTAAGTATTAGATCTCAACTCAATATTTTAGATAATAATCTTACCTTTGTTTCTCAATTTAAGCAAAAATTTATTGATGAGGCTCTTGATGATGAGAATTTGGTAATTGCTATGCATGAGGAACTCAATCAATTTGAGAGAAACAATGTGTGGAAACTTGTTCCTAGGCCTAAGGAACACCCAATTGTAGGTTGCAAATAGGTGTTTAGGAATGAGTTAGGTGAGTAAGGATTTATCACTAGAAATAAGGCTAGATTTGTTGCTAAAGGTTATAACCAAGAGGAAGGCATTGACTATGATGAGACCTATACCCCCGTAGCAAGATTAGAAGACATTAGGATTCTTTTGGAAAATACATGTCACATGAATTTCAAACTATTTCAAATGGATGTAAAAAATGCCTTTGTAAATGGTGCTATTGAGGAGATAGTTTATGTTGAACAACCTCCTTATTTTGAATCACATATTGTTGGATGAGGTTGATTTAACCTAAGTCATGAACATCTTTTGATCTTGACAATAGAGCTTGATCAATTCATTAAGTTATGTTTTGCATATTATAAGTTAGATTTTGTCATTGGAAGTTGGATGGAGTTCAAATCTCCAACCTTGTATTGTTCACTTTAATTTGCAGTAAGTGTATTGAAAATTGCTACCTCAAATAAAGGAAGGATGAAGCTAGGCTAGAGGAATTCACAGATAACTTCGTTGTCGCGACACACCCAAACTTGGCAAAGCCTTAGTCACAAAAGAATTCACGGTGTGTGTCATGCCTGAGTCGTGACTGCGAATTTCATAGTGATAAAAGAGGGAACCAAAGCGCCACACAGCTTGCCAAGTAGCCACCAATGAAACAAACAATCGCAATTCAAGCAGTTGAAGTTTTCTCTTCAAATAGAGGACTTCGCGATCTCAGTCATGCCCAAGGCATTGATATCTCGTGACCACAACTTTTAAAAGTAGTTAAAA
Source organism: Omphalea diandra (assembly GCA_949677035.1). Lineage (NCBI taxonomy): Eukaryota > Viridiplantae > Streptophyta > Magnoliopsida > Malpighiales > Euphorbiaceae > Omphalea > Omphalea diandra. Next base: position 5,666 of record CATIWR010055633.1, on the reverse strand, counting down.
CACAACAGCTATATATTCATGGATGACCAACGAAAAGTTCATACATGGACTAGCCTTAGACACAAATGGGGTTCCTTTATGGAAATTGGAAATTCACGAACGTGAAAAGATAGAAGCGACCGTGACTTCAGCCTGACAAGCATTTAATGCTAAATCTGCCTAGAACATTTTTTAGATTTATTTATAGTTTTAGTTTAACGTCTCTTTGGTGGATATAAGCTATAAATACTCCATCCAATATATGTAAATGCAAGAGATTTCATTAATTTGTAACCAAACTCTTGCAAATTTGGTACTCATTCTTCAAATTCTTATTTATGCTTTAAGTGATTGTTTGGTGTGAGCAATAAACACCATTGTAGGAGGTTTTAGTATGAGCCTTGAAAACACTTATAAGAGGTTTTAGTGTGAGCCTTGAAAACACTTATGAGAGGTTTTAGTGTGAGCCTTGAAACACTTGTAAGAGGTTTTTATGTGAGCCTAGAAAACACAAGTTATAAAAGTTTTGTGTGAGCTTCGAAACACCTATTGAGTTTAGTGAAATGCCCAATTGTAGAGAATTGGGGAGTGGATGTAAGATTGGTTAACACCCGAACCACTATAAACTTTTGTATCTATTATTCTCTTCTTCTACTCAACTCCTTAAACACCTTGTCCCTCATTTTATTTTTTAATTGAACACCAATTCAACCCCCTTCTTGGTTCCCTAGGCCAACAAGTGGTATCATAGCCAAGTTTCACAAAAAAACCTTAATTGGGTGAGCAAAGATCATGGCACATGAGGGAATTCACTCACACCTCAAGCCTTACTTTGATGGATCTGATTATACTCATTGGAAGTATAGGGTCGAGATTTATCTTGATACAGATGTAATGGATCTTTGGGATGTTGTAATCAAAGAATGGAAGCCACCACCAAAGTAGTGGATGGAAATGAAGAACTCATTCGAAGAGAAGAATAGGTTGAAGCCCATAGAAGGTCAAATGGCAAGAATAAAAGAGTCATGGCAATTCTTCTAAGTTTTCTCTCAAGGGAAGAGATTAGAAGAGTACAACACTGCCAAACAACTTATGCCATATGAAAGACCCTAGAAAACTATCATGAGGGCACAACACTTGTGAAATCAAGTAGGTTAGAAATGTATGTAACAAAATGAGAGCTCTTCATGATGAAAGACCAAGAAAACATTATCGAAATGACAAATAGACTCCTTTCTATTATCACAAACATGAAGAAATTTGGAAGGACTCTCACTAACTATGAGGTAAATACTAAAATCCTTAAAACTTTTCCATTAGATAAATTTGGTGCTAGAGTATGCAGCATTTAAGAGTCCAATCTGAAGATTGGGGAGGTTCCTACGGATATTTTAATAGGCAAACTCTTAACTCATGAGTCAGCCTAAAAAAAGGATGGGGAAATGAAGAAATTGAAGGGGCAAGGAGAAAAATCAGAAAAACTTGAAAGAAAAATCTTGGCACTCAAATCTTCAACCAAAGAGAAGGAAGTGGAAAATACCTTAAGTGAAAAAGAGAGTGAGAAAGAAGAAGAAGAGCTAGCAATGCTCTCTAGAAGGACTAAGGAGCTCATTCGAAGAAGAAAAGAAACAAGGAACTTTAAAAAGACAACTCCTAATCCTAGAGAGAGATCAAATGAAGTCACTTGTTATGAGTGTGGCAAGCAAGGCCACATCAAATATGATTGTCCTAAGCTAAAGAAGAAGAAGAAAATAGACAAAAAGAAGAGAAAAAGCTTCAAAGCCACTTAGGATGATAGCTCAAGTGAGGATGAAGAGGATGAAGAGATTGTCGACATATGCTTCATGGCTCAAGAAGATTCTCCTAATGAGGTAAGCACTTCATCTCATTCTCATTCAAATTATGATAACTTAGATGATGCAGATGAAAAGCTTCTAAAAGCTCTCACTATAAGATCTGACAAGCATAAGTCACAAATGAAATCTTACAAGAGAAAATGCTCAAAATTAGAGGATGCTTACAAATCCCTTAATGATCTTATAAGTGAATTGAGGACTTCAAATGAAGAACTCAAAAAATCAATGGAAAATCTTTCCAAATTATCTTCATCATTAGTTTCTTTAAGAAAAGAGAATGACTCCCTAAAAGGAAAAGTCATTAAGCTTAGAAGCTCAATCTTTAAATTTCAAAAGGGAAAGGAAGCCTTAGATACCTTAATAGTATCACAAAGGTCACCCTTAATTAGATATGGTTTAGGCTTTAATGAAGCCTCAACCTCTACATCTACACTCACTACATTTGTTAGACCAATAACATCTCAAACCTTAAGTGTTGAAGTCATGAGGAAGAAAAGTGCTCTAAGCACTAAATTCCCAATGCCAAAAGGCAAAGGGAAAGCACAAAATGGCTCAAGGACTACTTTAATAAAGGCCAATCATGCTTACATGTATAACAAGAAATATGCTCACATACACAAACACAAATAATTCTCTACTACTCCTCATCACTCATGCACTTGCATGCATCTACATAACCAAAGTATGAGAAGGCCTCTTACTTATACTAAGTTTGTGCATAGGAGAAAGACTCACAAGTCTAAACTCCAATGTCACTATTGCATGAAATATGAGCACGTTAATATTTATTATTATATTAGGAAGGCTCACCATAAATTAGAGGACCCTTTAACTCCTAACCTTCTAGGACCCAAGTATGCTTGGGTACCTAAGAAAAAGTGATTTACTTGTATTATGTTGGGATTTGTGGCAGCCCCCAATAAATCAAGCAATTGACATGTAGATAATGGATGCTTTAAGCATATGACGGGCAATAGGAAGCTATTCATAGCTTTGAAAGAAAAAGAAGGTGGAAATGTCACATTTGGTAATAATGCCAAGGGTAAGGTAATTGGCATTGAAATCATTGGTAAGAATAGTTGTTCTTTGATTGATGATGTTTTATTAGTTAATGGCTTACAACATAATTTGTTGAGTGTAAGTCAATTGTGTGATAAAGGTAATAAAGTCACCTTTAATCCTAGAGAATGCTTAATGATCACATTAATGGATGATGAGGTTATTTTCAAGGGTGAAAGGAAAGGCAATACCTACTCAATTGGCTTAGACAATTTGGCTAACCAATCTTTCAAGTATCATATGTTTTTTAGTAATGAGGCTTGGTTATGGCATAGAAGACTTGGACATGCAAGCATGGATCCACTACAAAAACCATCAAAAGGAAAGCTAGTGGAAGACCTTCCTAAGCTAAGCTTCACTAAAGACAATACATGTGGTCCTTGCCAAATAGGGAAGTAACATCAAGCCTCCTACAAAACTAAAAATGTTGTAAGTTCATCTAGACCCATTTAACTAATTCATATGGACTTAATAGGACCTACTAGAAGTGCTATCTTAGGTGAAAAATGTTATGCACTAGTCCTAGTTGATGAATATTCTAAGTTTTCTTGGGTGTCCTTTCTAGCTCATAAGAATGATATCTTTGATGCTTTCAAAAGCTTTGTGAAAAGAATTCAAAGTGAAAAGGTTTCTTCATTTCTTCTATAATAAGAGACCATGGAAAGATATTTCAAAATGAGTCTTTTGAAACTTATTGTTTGGAGAATGAAGTTTTTCATAACTTTTCAACTCCTAGAACACCACAACAAAATGGTTTTGTAGAGAGGAAAAATAAAACACTAATAGAAATGGCTAGAACCATGCTCAATGAGAATTCTTTACCGAATTACTTTTGGGCCGAAGCCATTAATACATCGTGTTATATTGCAAATAGAGTTTTTAAAAGACTTATTCTCAATAAAACATCTTATGAGCTATGAAATGGTAGAAAACATAAGATATCACACCTAAGAGTATTTGGTTGCAAGTGTTATATATTCAATACCAAGGATACTCTTGGGAAATTTCATTCCAAGACCAATGAAGATATATTTTTAAGTTATTCCACCTCTAGCAAGGCTTATAGAGTCTTTAATAAGAGTTCTATAGTAGTTGAAGAGTCTATGAATGTTGTTTTTGATGAATCTAATAAACTTGATCTTAGGAAAGGTATTTTTGTTGATAATCTTGTAGGTGACCTTGAAAAATTAGAGTTGGAAGACACTACAAGAAAAGAGGATAAAGATAAGGAAAAAGGTGAATCATCAAGAATAGATGAGGAACCACAACATCAATAATAAGTTAAGCTAAGTCAAAAACTACCCAAGGATTGGAGATTCTCCAAGGATCACGCCAAAGATTTGATTATTGGTGATATCTTTAAAGATGTAAGTACTAGATCTCAACTTGATCTTTTAGATAATAATCTTGCTTTTGTTTCTCAACTTGAGCCAAAATCCATTGATGTGGCTCTTAATGATGAAAGTTGGGTGATTGCTATGCAAGAGGAACTCAACCAATTTGAGAGAAATAAGGTATGAGAACTTGTCCCTAGACTTAAAGAACACCCAATTATAAGTTGCAAATGGGTGTTTAGGAACAAATTGGATGAGCAAGGTTTCATCACTAAGAATAGAGCTAGATTGGTTGCTAAGGGTTACAATCAAGAGAAAGGCATAGATTATGATGAAACATTTGCCCTCATAGCAAGATTAGAGGCCATTAGGATTCTTTTATTCTTTGCATGCCATATGAATTTTAAACTCTTTCAAATGGATGTAAAAAGTGCATTTTTAAATGGAGAAATTGAAGAGGAAGTTTATGTTAAACAACCTCCTGGCTTTGAGTCTCATAATTTTCCTAACCATGTTTTTAAATTTAATAGAATCTTATATGGATTGAAACAAGCTCCAAGAGCTTGGTATGAAAGGCTTAGTTCATTTCTTTTGAAAAATAATTTTAAAAAAAGAAAGGTAGACACTACATTGTTTATTAAAAAGTACAAGCATGATACACTTATTGTATAAATTTATGTTGATGATATCATTTTTTATGCTATTAATGAATATCTTTGTAAGGATTTTGCTAAGTGTATGACTAGGAAATTTGAAATAAGCATGATAGGAGAGCTCAAGTTCTTTTTTGGTCTACAAATCAAGCAAACCAAAGAATGGATCTTCATCAACCAAGCCAAATACACAAGGGAGATACTCAAGAAGTTTGGCATGGATGGTTGCAAAGTAGCAAAAACCCCCATAAGTGGTACCATCAAGTTGGACAAAGATGAATCGGGTCAGACAGTAGATGAAAAGAGATATCGAGGTATGATTGGATCTTTACTTTATATAACTGCTTCTAGGCTTGATATTATGTTTAGTGTATGCATGTGTGCTAGGTTCTAATTCTCTCCTAAAGAATCACATTCAAACGCTGTTAAAAGAATTCTCAAATATTTGCATGGCACATTAAACTTAGGTTTATGGTATCTTAGGGACTCATCTTTTAGTCTCATAGGTTATTCAAATGCAGATTATGCAGATAGTCTTTTAGATAGAAAGAGCACTTCTAGAACTTACCAATTTATAGGAGAATGTCTAGTATCTTGGTTTAGCAGAAAGCAAGTTTCGGTTGCCTTATCCACAGTGGAAGCCGAGTATATAGTTGCGGGTTATTGTTGCACCCAAATCCCTTAGATGAAACAATAATTAAAGGATTTTGGCAAAGTGATTGATCACATTCCTATTAAATGTGATAACACTGGTGCTATCAATCTTTCTAAGAATCTCATCCAAC
>CATIWR010055603.1:0-12155 GCA_949677035.1 Omphalea diandra | reverse complement strand
ATCAATCTAAGTTGTCAAAATCAAAAAGGGGGAGATTGTTGAACTAGGATAATCAATCCTAGGTTTAGAACCTCTTTTGATCTTGACAAAGTAAATTGATCATCACTAACATTTCAAATAAGTGTTGTTATTGCATAATTGAATCAATCTCTCAAGAAGAAGTGAAGAAGTTGATGAATTCCAAAGTAACATGAAAATCACGACCGCAACCTATGATTCGAGACCGCGACTCACGTTAAGACATGCTGAAAATCAAACAGGTGAAATCGCAATGCCATTCTCAGCCGTGATCCTTGAAAAGAGAGAAGTCAGATTGACACAGATGAATTCGCGGTAGATGTCTCGGCTGAGTCGCGACTGCGAATTTCAAAGAAATTCAAGAGGGAAGCAAATCCACAACCACAGCCTGACAAGTGTCCCATAAGACAGTTGGAAGTCAAAAATCGCGAAGACATCTTGCTAGTAGCGACCGCGATCTTTATGGAAGAAAGTTAACCAATTTGGCAATTAGATTCGCGGCCTCTATCACATCCTGTGCAAGAAAAACTTGCGACCGCGACTTCTGAAAGTAGGTGAAGGACAACGACTATATTTTCCTAGTGAACTAATAAGAAGTTGCCACGTGGACTAGCCGTTAGAAACAAATGGGGTTTTCCTTGAAGAATTTAGATTTCGCGACCGCGAAAGGCAGTAGCGACCGTGATTTCACCCTGACAAGCATTAAATGCAAAATCTGTCAAGCTTGTCTCAAAGATTTAGTGAGCTATGATCTACAACAGCTCTTTGGTGAAGTTTGGCTATAAATACCCCACCAAACAGCCATGAAGAAGGTTGCTAAGAAATTTATTACAAGTATTGAAAAGCTCTTAATCTTTGCTACTCATTTTCTTCATCTTCTTTACATGTGTTAGGTGTGAGCATCAAACACCAAATTGTAAGGTTTTGTGTTAGCCTCCAAAAACACTTTTAGAAAGGTTCAAGTGTAAGCCTTTTGAAACACTTGAGTGAGGTTTTGTGTTAGCCTAGAAAACACTTTATTGTAAGGTTGTGTGTTAGCCATTAAAATACAAGTTGTAATAAGTTGGGTGTGAGCTTGAAAACACCATTGATTTAGTGAAATACCCAATTGAGTGATTGGGGAGTGGACGTAGGGTTAGCTTTGCTCGGACCACTTTAAAATCCTTGTGTCTTTATTGTTCTATCTTCTTCTCTTTATCTCTGTTTTAAAATTTTAATTCACCAATTCAACCCCCCTTCTTGGTGCCTAGGGACAACATAATGCATTTTGGATTGTGTACATATGATGAATAAACCTTTATGCATATGTATTTTTTCACATGAATACCATGATTTGTAAATGAAAATGGTCATTATAGTTTCATTTAAAGAACTTAGATGAAACAAGAACCCATTGCCACATATTTGACGTTGACAGTGGATAAGGCAACCAAAACTTGCTTCTTGCTAAACCTATAAGCTAAACATTCACTTGTAAGTTGGCAAGTTTTGAAAGTGATCTTCCTATCTAATAAACTGTCGACATAATCTGCATTCGAATTGCGAAGAAGACTAAAAGATGAATTTCTAGTATACCATAATTCTAAATGCATGGTGCCATGATGATATGTTAAAATTCTCTTATCCATATGCAGATGAGATTCTTTAGGACATGATTGAAATCTAGCACATAAGAAAACACTATTCATAATATCAAGTCTAGAAGCGATAAGATAGAGTAGAAATCCAATCACGCATTTACATTTCATTTATCAATTGGCTTGCCCCAATTCATCTTTGTTAAGCTTTATTGATGCACTCATTAGAGTCTTGGCTGCTTTATATTCACCCATGCCAAGCCTCTTGCATAGTTCCTGTGTACTTGGCTTTGTTGATAAAGATGCCCTCTTTAGTTTGATTGATTTAAAAACCAAGGAAAAACTTAAGCTTACCTATTAAGCTCATCTTAAATTCCCTAGTCATATATTTAACAAATTCCTCATAAAGAGATTCATTAGTAACACAAAATATAATATCATAAACATAAATTTACACTACAAATTTATCCTTGTGATGCTTGTTCACAAACAATGTAGTGTCAACCTTGCCTTTTCAAAATCATTTTTCTAAAGAAATGAGCTAAGCTTTTTATACCAATCTCTTGGAGCTTGCTTCAATCCATACAAGGCCTTAGTTTGGAAACATAGTTGCGAAAATCATCAGACCCAAAAGCTAGAGGTTGTTTAGCATAAACTTCATCCTCAATGAAACCATTCAAAAAACACTTTTAACATCCATTTGAATGAGTTTAAAATTCATATGACATGTAAATGCTAAAATAATCTTAATGGCCTTTAATCTTATAATGGAGGTAAATGTTTCATCATAATCATTGCCTTCCTCTTGGTTGTAACCTTTTGTAGCCAATCTAGATTTATTTCTAGTGATGGAACCTTACTCATCCAACTTGTTCCTAAGCACCCATTTGCAACCTATAATTGGATGTTCCTTTAGTTTAGGGACAGGTTCCCAAACTTTGTTTCTCTCAAATTAATTGAGTTTCACTTGTATAGCAATTAACCTACTTTCATGATTAAGAGCCTTATTAATTGATTTTAGTTCAATTTGAGAAACAAAAGCAAGATTATTATCTAATGCATTGAGTTGAGCTCTAGTACTTACTCCCTTGGATGTCTCACAAATAATTAGGTCCTTTGGGTGATCCTTGGAGTACCTCTAATCCTTAGGGAGTCCTTGTGCTTGGTTCTCCTTTCATTGGGATTGAGCTTACTCTAATTCTTGAGGTGGCTCTAGATCTTCAAGATCAATTACATTCTCCTTAGATATTAAGTTAAGCTCTAACTTTTTAAAGCCAGCTACAAGATCATCAATAAGATAACCTTTCCCATGATCAAGTTTGCTTAATTTGTCAAACACAACATTCATTAATTTTTCAACTACCATGGACTTTTCATTGAAAAAACTATAAACCTTACTATAGGTGGAATAACCAAGAAATATTCCTTCATCTATTTTGGATGCCAATTTCCCAAGATTATCCTTAGTATTTAGAATGTAACATTTACATTCAAATACTATTAGGTATGAAATCTTAGGGTTTCTAACATTCCACAACTCATAAGAGATTTTATTTAAAATAGGTTTTTTGAAAGCATGATTTGTAATATAACATGCAATATTGATGGCTTTGACTTAAAAGTAATTAGGTAAGAAGCATTCATTGAGCATAATCCTTTCCATCTCTACCAAAATTCTATTATTCCTCTCTACAATACCAATTTGTTATGATGTTCTAGATTTTTAGAACCTTTATTCTAAAACTTTTTTCCCATGGTGATTTCTAATAGAAGAAATAAAGTAATCCTTTTCATTTTGAACACATTTTGCAAAACTTTTAAAAGCTTCAAAAGTATCACTCTTATGAGTAAGGAAAAAGACCCAAGTGAACCTAGAGTAGTGATCAACTAAGATAAATGAATAGTATTTTTCACTTAAACTAACATTTCTTGTAGGTCCAACCAAACCCATATGAATTAGTTAAAGAGGTCTAAAAGTACTTATAGTGTTTTTAGTTTTATAGGATGCTTGATGTTGCTTTTATTGTCCTTTTGTGCACTAGAAGGAAGGGAGGGGGGGGGGGGGGGGTGTGGGAATAGGGCAATGACAAGTAAAAACAAATGATAATATATGCAAAAAGAAATGAAGAATTGAGACAATTAGTTTATAGAGGTTCGACTCAATCCTGCTTACATCCTCTCCTCTAGGTTTCCTACTAGAGCCTTTCACTATCCAGATAGCTTACAGGTGCTATCAATCACCTTTAGAATAGTAGTTTTTAGGCACTACCAAAGTCATTACAAGTAGAATTTCGGGTACTACTAAAATCGTTTCCTAAAGTAGTTAGAAGGTACTACCTTAAACCTTTCACAAAGATATTTTTAAATCTCCTAAAATCTCTTAACCAAAAGCTTTCTCAAAAAAAAAAAAAAAAATACAACTTAAAAGATGAGAAATAGCATTCTCACTCAAGCAGTAAACAATATGGAATACACTCACAAGATATGCTTAATTTCATAGAGAGTTTTAAGAGAAGTCTTAAAGCTTGTTCTTCAACTCTATTTTTTAAGATGACTTTTGTAAGCTTTTAACAATGATCTTCCCTTGAAGCTAGACTACACTTGTTTCACCCCTTTTATTCAAAGGTCGCTTTATAATAGAAATACTCACTTTGACCATTTTTCTCTACTTATTTCTATTGTAGGAGGGTCCTTTTATAAGCAAATATATAAAATTAGTTGTTAAAAAGATGGCTGTCACTCCATGCCACAAAGTAGTCACTCAATACCTATTGGCTAGTCTCCATGCCCATTGTTAGGTAAGAATATAACTTTAACGATCGTTAATCTCATTAAAATGCCCATTGGAACTGGCTATTAGAGAGGGATTTGCCTAGATGATCCTTTTCTGACTTTCTTAATGTTTTAGTCACCAACTCCTTCATCGACTGTTAGAATTCAACTTCAACTCCTGTTGAGATATGGATAATGCTTGTTGTAAGTTTTCGGGAGGATACGAACTTAATGCTTTGTTTTTCAAGATTTTCTGTAGTGTTTCAATGACTATTGGTAAGCTTCTAATGCCTGATGAGAAAGATCTCAATGTCTGTTGCACTTTTGAAGGTGCCCCATTGGAGGGTCTAAAAACTTTAGCTTTGCTTGGGAGTTTTTCCAACGCCCCTGTTGAGACTTTGAGAGTTTTGTTCACATTAAATCACTCGATCTAACATATGTTATGAAAATACAATGCTTATTGAGATATCGATGAGCCATGCCATTGCGAAATTATAACGCCTATTGTGAAGATCAATTTCCAAGGCTAAAGTATTTGAATCATCCAATGCCTGTTGAGTTTTGAGAGAGCCATTGGTTGAGAGGTCTAAAGACTTTTATTCATATTTGGGTGTCATTTCAATGCCTATTGAGAATCTTCAACACCCGTTGATGAAGTCATAATGCCTATTGAAAAGTAGCAAAATCCGTTGGCTTTGAATACTTAGAGTTTTTACCAAAACTCTTTCTCCAAATGCCTTTGATCAAAAGATTGATGTACTTATAAGATTTTACATACCAACTTAGACAAGAGTTAGCTTTTAGAAGTGTTTATCATCATCAAAATAAGCTTGGTTCACCATACTCCTAAGCTAGGTTCAACATTCTCCCCCTTTTTGATTATGACAAACAATCTATCAAGGTTAATCAATCTTGCAAAAATTGGAAACATACATCATATAATCCTTAATTACAATAATCTATTGAGCAATATGATTTAATTTCAAGTGCATAAGTTATAAAATGTTTATATTACTCCCCCGTTGTATCATATTGTATGCAGTATTAAAAACAAGTTTACATGCCAAGTTTGTTTTCAAAACAGGTTCCCATTATCATTTTCATACAAATTTAACTTCTCCTTCACCTTGCCGTATACCTTTTTACCTTAAATCTTGCCTTGCTTTCTCATGCCTTCTTCTATTGACTTATTTACGCTATATCCTTTACTTTATACTTTCTGTCCCTTTGTCATTATGAAAAAGAACACACAAGAATAGTAATAACAAAGGAAGTTAACAGAGTAAACAAATAAGAATAGTATAGGCAAACAGAGTAAACATTTATTACATTTAATATGTTATCCCTTACACCAACTATTTTTTTTAAAAAGAAATAAAAGAGATGAAAAAGAAAATATGCAATATGAGACAGAAGGAATGGTTTGAGTTAAGGGTCCTAGGGATGGTTCTAGGGTTTGTGCTTAGGCTCAGCTACAACATCTAACTCTATTAGAGTGGCTGGTGTTCCAGGTTGCAAGTTTAATCCTTTCACTATCCAATCTAAGGTTTTGTTAATGTCCTTCAAGCCCCTTTGAAGTTTTTACACTTTTTGGTGAAGCGAGAGAATGGAGGATTCAACCCATTGAACGGCATTAGAAATGGTTGCTAGTTGTTCAAGGACCTTCTTTTCAAAGTTAGTGAGAGATATAACAGAAGCAAAAGTACTAGTTCTAGTCCCTTTAATAGCAAGAATCCTTATTATGATAGCTTCCTCAACATCTGCATCTTCCTTTTCTTATTCAGGTATCTCTCCTTCTTCTGGTATTCAGTTGATTAGGCTCGAGTTTAGCCTTTGAAGGATCCCCATGCTCAAAAGCATCTTTTCACTTATTAATTCATTGTGTGCTAATTTCTCCAACATAATGCTATTGTCTTCAAGTTCTTCCTTTATTGGGGGAATTGCCTTCACATATTTGGTAATTTTGATAATGTAATGACCCATCACAAATTCATTGCCTTTTTCTATTTGACCATCAATCCTTTTCATCAAGAACAAAGGTGTGTTGATCCTTTGCTTGTTCTTCATGCACCAAAGATAAAATAAGTCTGTGATTATGCAGTTGTTGTTAGATTGAGCTTTTCCATTGATGTTCCATGTGATAAACCAATGAGCTATTATCAAGGCTTGGCTTTTTATCTTTAATGCCTTGCTATTGTTGCTATTATAATTGCTCTTCCCATCCATTATTGATTTCCAAAACTGATTCGCATTTACCTTGATTGTGGGAAGAGGTTTTGTTATTCCTGTTATGATGGCATCAAAGCATTTCACTAGTTCATTTAGCCTTAGAGTGTATTTTTTGTCAAAAATTTTAAAATTTATTATATCTTTTTGAGCATGGTCATGGCAATCACTCCCTAAAACTTCCAGTGTTGTGAGGAATTCCACTATAAGTTCTAGATAGGGGGCTCTTTTATATGACAAACGAGTCCCCATCCTATCCCTAACATTAGTTCCTCTACCTTTTCTGCTAATCCGTTCCTTTGAAGATCACCCCATTCGAAGAATTTTCCTCCTCCAAGATGTCTTTTAAGATCACCCCATTCAAAGAATTTTTCTCCCCTAAGATGTCTTTTAAGTAGTTTGAGGGCTAATTCCTTTTCCTTCTCTGTTTTAAGATGGATTTGTTGAACTAGGAGAGAGGTTTGCTCTGTTTCTGTTACCTTCCCTTTTCCCTTCAATTCTGAGCTAGGTTTGGATTTCTTTGAGGATTATGGTGTAGAAGATAGTTCAAGTGTTCTCTTATTATGTTGGGCTAACATTGAGGCTAAATTTTCTTCTTTTTTAAAGCTTGAGTAAGAGTGTTATGGTTTTTCCTTTTTGGTTGCTTGTACCTCTTAGTTGATTTAGGTTTGGGTGCCATTTGGTTAAGTGTTCAGGATTGATGCAAGTGAAAAGGAAAATGAAATAGTAGCAGCAATTAAAAAGAGAGAGATAGAGAGTTGAAAATGTAGTAAAAACATAAAGTAAACCAACTTTAGTGTTTAAGGGGTTTATATAAGAGTTTGAAAAGTTCCTTGTTTTTTTTTAAAAATGACTATTGGGAGTGTTTAATGGCTGTTGCGAATAGAACAACAACTGTTGGACATGACCGATAGCTTATTTAAGTAAGTGTTCTTCATCTAATAATGGTGATTGCTCACAATGCCCATTGGGTGAAGAATAATGGTGATTGAAAATCTGCAACGATTGTGGGGACATACAAAAGCTAAAATGTGGAACTCACCAATAATGTAACAGTCATTGGGAAACACGTAATGTCCATTGGCTACATTTTTTGAAATAGAAATAAGTTTAAAATAAAATTTTCAAATATAAAACCATTTTGAAAATTTAGCTGATATAAATTATTAATCAAACTCAATGATATAGTCATGAATTCAATTAATATAAGGACATTTGATCAAGATCATATACAATTAAAATCTTTAACTTATAAAGTCTAAAGACTTTAATGGTAATCATTTCAAGCAACACATCAACTCTCAACCAATAATGATCATATATGAATAAACAAAGGTGAAAATGAAGAACAAGTGAAAGTTAATTCAATGTAGCTCCATCAATCATTCTAAGTTTTTTTTTTGATGAATTGCATCCTTTTGTCACAAAGAGATTTAGTGAAAATATTTGCCAATTGATGGTTAGTGTCAAGAAATTCTACTACAACATCACCATTATTAACATGATCCCTAAGAAAGTGATATCTTATATCTATATGCTTGCTCCTAGAATGCTAAATGGGATTCCTAGACAAATTGATGGCACTAGTGTTATCACACTTGATGGCTACTTGATTTATAATAACTTTGTAATCAAGAAGTTGTTGCTTCATCCATAGGATTTGAGCACAATAAAGACATATTGCCATGTCCTATGCTTTAGCAGTTGATAAAACAACTGAATTTTGCTTTTTGCTATACTAAGACACTAAACATTGACCAAGTAATTGACATATGCATGAAGTGCTTTTTCTATCTAAGGTAAACCTAACAAAATCAACATCTAAAAAAGTATTCAACTCAAATGAAGAACTTTTAGGATACCAAAGTCCTAAGTTGGGAGTACCAATAAGGTATTTGAATATGTGTTTTACAACATGCAAATGAAACTCCTTTGGATTACACTGATATGTAGAAGATAAACATACACTGAACATAATATCAGGCCTAGATGTTATTAGATATAGATACCTTTATACAACTTATGATCCACAATCTTACTATGTTCATCTGTGCTTAGCTTGATGTTGGTGCTCATTAGAGTTTTACATGGTTTGCTATTCTCCATGCCAAATCTTTTGCTTAGTTCTCTTATGTATTTGGCTTGGTTGATGAAGATTCCTCCTTCCTTTGTTTGATTTGTAATATGAGAAAGAACTTAAGCTCTCCCATCATACTCATCTCAAATTCTCTTTTCATTACTTTGGAGAATTCTTCACATAACCAAACATTAGTGGCGCTTTAGAGAAGTGTGTTGTGTCTACCAACCCTTTGGAAAACTCTTTATTTACAAGAAGGTTGCTTACCTTTCATATTAAGCTCTTAGAGCTTACTTTAAGCAATATAAGGCTTTGGTGAGCTTGAACATATGGTTAGGAAACCAATGGCTTTCAAAACTAAGGGATTGTTCAACATATACTTCTTCATCAATATAGCCATTAAGGAAAGTAATCTTGACATCCATTTGATATAATTTAAAATTCATATGAGATGAAAACGTAAGCAAAATCCTAATGGCTTCCAGTCTTACTACTAGTGCAAAGGTATCATCAATGTCAATTCCCTCGTCTTGGTTATAGCTTTTGGCTACTAATCGAGCCTTGTTCCTAATCATGGTTCCATCCTCATCAAGCTTATTCCTAAAGATCCATTTTGGTTCCGACAATGGAATGTTTTTGAGGTCTAGGAACTAAAGTCCATACTTTGCTCCTCTCAAATTGATTAAGTTTATCTTGCATAGTAAACCCCAATGTTCATCTTTAATGGCCTCATTTATTGTGACACTCAATTAATAATCATTTAATTTTCTATCTAAGTCTATCCATTATCATTTAAAAGACTTGATTAAATTTTTTTTTCACTATGTCTCTTGTTCACCACTTAATAACTATTTATAACAAAACATACATGAATAAACAAACTAAAATACTAATTGACTGCATACTGGCCCAACCTCTCTTACACTGCTAGACAGCAACTTCGAAAGTATACTGGATGCAATCTTTAGTATACTCTTCCTGAAATAAGATTTCATACAAAAGAGTGAGTTTGCATACTCAGTAAGTAAATGCATAACGATACTTTAATCTCAAATAACGTAACAATATTTGAACATAAATAACTCATCATCATATCCATGTACGAAATAAAAAGTTTTTCCTCTTAAATGTCACATAGGCTATCAAAGGTTATTACACAATTAACATAACAACATTTAAACATAAATAACTCTTCATCATATCCATGTACGAAATAAAGAGTTTTTCTTCTTAAATACCACATAGGCTGTCAAAGGTTATTGCCACACTTACTATTATATTTTATTGCCACACAGGCTATTATATTTTATTACCACACATGCTATTATATCATTGCCACACAGGCTATTATATCATTGCCACACAGGCTATTATATCATTGCCACACAGGCTATCATCTCCTTGCCACACAGACTATCATATCATTGCCACATAGGCTATTATATCATTGCCACACAGGCTGTTTTATCATTGCCACACAAGTTATCATCTCCGTGCCATATAGGCTATCATCTTCTTGCCACACAGACTATCATATCATTTCCACACAGGCTATTATATGATTGCCACACAGGCTATGCCACATAGGCTGTTTTATCATTGCCATACAGGCTATCATCTCCGTGCCACACAGGCTATCATCTCCTTGCCAGACAGGCTATCATATCATTGCCACATAGGCTATTATATCATTGCCACACAGGCTATCATCTCATTGCCACATAGGCTATCATATCATTGCCACACAGGCTATTTTATCATTGCCACACAGGCTATTATATCATTGCCACACAGGCTATACCACATAAGATGTTTTATCATTACCACATAGGCTATCATATCATTGCCACACAGGCTATTATATCATTACCACACAGGCTATTTTATCATTGCCACACAGGCTATCATCTCCTTGCCACACAAGCTATTATCTCCTTGCCACATAGGCTATGCCTCACAGGCTATTAAATATTGTCACCACATAAGCTAATAAATATTATTATCAACATCTCATGAAAATAAATAAATCAAGAGTATAATAATCTTTCATCTATTTATTCCACAATATCATCACATTAAACAAAATTTCATTCCATTGAATATAAGTTCATGGTATTTAAACAATCATACATATAGTACCGTTAGCTATTTACTTACCTTATCCTTCAAGCTTATTTAGTCGTGGATGGTCCCAAATTATTCCCATTATTATCCTCAATGCCTCGAGGACCTATTTTAATACACCAATTCAATTCATGATAATAAAGCAAGCTTGTCATTTTGTTATGCAACTATGACATGATTCATGCAAGTGGACCTAGTATTTTTGCATATTTTCCTTATATGGCAGCTTGAGCTTGCTATACTCTCACAATAATAACTCTAGATATACTTATCCAAATTACTTGATTCTTTTTTTTCAAATAAACTGGACACATAATGATACAACATATTCAAATATCAAGCCAATATTAGACACAGAGAAAATGTAGTGTATTTTTAAATTTGTCCCTATTGCAGTGTCATCTCAGTCTGAGTAGGTCTTACACTCTTAGGTATATATCAAATTGTACAAATCCAATTGCAATAATAATCTACCACTAGTTACAAAACATATAAAGGAACATTTTTCATGTTTTACTCTTTGTCTAATTCGGTCTATAAAGTCACCAAAACAAAGGATCAAATCTCAGGGTAAGTAGGTTTGTAACATGGTGACAACCAGTCATGATGAAGGGACCATATCTTAACAACCATGCTGGATTTGGCAACAATATTTCACAAGGATGTATATTAGATATAAATATAAACTTTCAAGTTTAGACCATCATCAAATTCTAAATCTATGGCCATCAAATTCTTGGAAAACAGTTTTAAAAGAAATGTGAGGTTTCATCCCTGTACAGAGTCAGTCCAAATTAACGAGCCATATCTCTTTCTACACAGCAAATCAATCAAAAATGATTTACAGTTATTTATAGAGGACATAACCCTATAAATTTTATGTTTTACACTTTATCAAAATCATAACATAAGACCATCAAAATATAAGAAAACAGAAGACTGAGATCATCTCAGTTCAGATTTGACCCAGTCCTACTGAAGGAGTCATATCTCCTCACACACACAAAATCAAGCAAAACCATTTCAAAGGTATTTATATGAGACATAAAGCTACAACTTTCATGTTTTTTACTTTCCCAATTCCTCTTCTAGGGTTATGAAATCATGGGTACAAAATCTTGCTCTAACAGCAGAATACAATATAGATAACTCTAGTTCTCTTGGATTCAACTTCCATCCAAGAGCTCTACCTCAATTACTCCATAATTCTCACTAACCATGCATGATTAAAATGTCATGAGAGGTTAATTTCAGGTGAGAAAAAGATAAATTAACTTACCTATTATCCCAAAATTAGAAATTATCCCAGAATTAGAAAACCTTAGGCAGCTCACTCTTCTCCCTCTCTTCTTCTTCTTCTT